>CAUYPK010048189.1:0-16293 GCA_963574355.1 Loris lydekkerianus
TCTTGCTGGCTCCCTGTATCCTCAAAGGGATGATCATAGGCAGATCCCACCGGCCAGAGATGTCTGGAGTCTTGTCTCCCCAGATTTGCCAAGCCCAGTTACAGGGAAGCTGTTACTCAGCCGCCATCTTTAATCCACTCCTAGGCTAAAGTGTTGAATTGCATTTTTGTGTAATACCCCTTTGCTCCTAACATCTACATTCCTTTTATGTCTTTGAGAAATTGTATTTTAAGTGACATCATAGACAAAAGTATTTAAATCTAGTTAACTCTCCATCATCTTCAGACTGTTACTGTCTAAATGTCTATTCTGCTCTGTTTGTGTGAACTGGGATGTTGGGGGTATATGTTGTTATCTTACCTGCAAAGTTATGTTGATCTTGCTTTTCATGTTTCTTTCTGTAGATGTATCTGAAGAGATGGATTAAGAATGCTTTGGATTGGCTTGGTGCCTGTAGAACAGTGGTTATGGTGCCAGCCACACACAACCAAGGTGGTAGGTACGAACCCAACCCCGGCAAGCTAAACAACAATGATGATTGCAACAAAAAATAGCAGGGGGTTGTGGCAGGTGCCGGTTGTCCCAGTTGCTAGGGAGGCTGAGGCGAGAGATTTGCTCCAGCCCAAGCGTTGGAGGTTGCTGTGAGCTATGACACCATGGGGTAAGACACTATCTCAAAAAAATAATAAATTAATAAATAAAAAGTAATTCTTTAAACTAAGGATTGTGGTGCACATTTTAATCATTTTAGGATTCTGAAAAGGAGGATTGAGGAGGATCAGATCAATAATGGAGGCAATGCTATGACTCCAAGTGCTGTTGTCACAGAAGAAATCAGCAGTATTGACTTATACTAAAATACAAGGGTTAAAATGATTATATACATGTACCTTAAAACACTTGAGAACATTTTAGCTACAATTTCTCTTCCCTTTAAACATGACAGTTGTGGCAAAACAGTCCATTTTGAAACAATTTTTGTCTCTTCCCCCACTTTTGTTTTCATAGGGAGTAATGTGGCAAGAACTGCCTAATTTGTCACAGTGCTTAGTTACAACTGTTCATGTGTGACCTATTGTTGGTGTACATGTGGGTACAGGGTGTCTTTAATTCAAAAAACATAGACTATAATATCAATGCTGCTAAATCTGCATGTCTTCTGTGTGACTGATAGAGTGTTGCTATTTCATTGTTTTAAGATCAAATGAAAGCAAAATATGCAATTCCAGTCTATTCATGTACATAATCTAGTCGGAAATAATTTTTATGTCTCACCTTCCCCTTTAAACTAAGATCAATAATTGACTTGCATGTTTACAACACTTTAATTTACAAATTAAATTGCAGATGGGAGTATTAGGTTTGTTTTAGATTTAGGTGAGTAGCAAGAATAGTAACTTTTCAACTACCTAACATTTTCCAACCAGAAAACCTGTAATACGCTGCACAGTAACAAGTGTTTGGCATTATCAGTTGAACTGTAAATATAAAATACTTCCTCATAAAAAAAAAGAATTACTTAATTCAAGCAACCACATAGCCTTGCTTATTTACTTATTAATGAACAAAGGAACGCTATGCATTTCTTGTTTTGTAGACAGAATCTAACACTGTGGCCCTGAGGATAGTACCCTGTCATCATAGCTCCCTGCATCACCCAACTCCTGGGCTTGAGCAATCCTCTTGCCTCAGACTCCCGAGTAGCTGGGCCTACAGTTGCCCCTGGCCATGACACCTGGCTAGTTTTTCTATTTTGACTAGAGACAGGGTCTGGCTCTGGCTCTGGCTCTGGCTCTGGCTGGTCTTGAACTCCTGAGCTTAAGAAGTCCCCTGCTTGCGCCTCCCAGACTGCTAGGATTACTGGACTGAGCCACCACCTTGGGACAATACAATGAGTGCTTTGCAGTTTGAAAATTGATAACTTTCCATTGGATTGGTGCCAATGGATTGATAACCTAATCCATTTTTCCTGGAGAACTGGCTACCCGTTTCTTTTTGTGTGTGTCTCAGGAATTTTCTCTTATGTTCTTTCTTTCTTTCTTTCCTCCCTTCTTCCCTCCCGCCCTCCTTTCCTTGCTTCCTTCCTCTCTCTTTCTCTATTTCATTCTTTCGTGGTTTCTTTCATTTCAGATGGTTATGAGGGTAAAAATAATGAGGGGCACAATAGAAGGATATACAGAACAACTACCACCTAATCCCCTGCAGCAAGGGTTCCATTACCTCCTGAATGTTGGCTCTCCTTTTAGTTGATTTATTTACTTCCTTAATTATTTATTTATTTATTTTTCAAACAGAGTCTCACTCATTCAACCTGGCTACTGTGCCTTGGGCTGATCATAGCTCACAGCAACATAAAATCTTTGGTCTCCAACCACCCACTTGCCTCAGCCTCTAAAGTAGCTACAACTACAGGCACCTGCCACTCACATAGCCAATTTTGCTATTTTTACTAATTTTACGTACTTTGTTTTTATTTTTGGGGGGGGCAGGGGGGCTGAGAAAGACACTCACTTTGTTACCCTCAGTAATGTGCCAGGGCCTAGTAGCTCAAAGCAACCTTAAACTCTTTGAGTCAAGCAAGCTTCTTGCCCTAGCCTCCCACGTAGCTGGTAGGAGAGGGGCCCTCCACAGCACCTGGGATCTCATTCTGGCTCAGGCTGGTCAACAACTTCTCAGCTCAAGCAATCCACCTGCCTTGGCCTCCCAGAGTGCTAGCATTACAGGAGTCAGCCACCTTGCCCAGCCAGGAACTTAGAATGAATGATATTGAAAACCAAAGTAACAAATAACCAAAACTCACCATTTTCTAATTTGGTGGTACACTTCATTAGGCTTCATGGGTTTGAAATGATGTTCGTGTGGTCTACCTGTAGAGTGAAAACATCACATAACAGCAGTGGCCTACCACATCTCTCCTCAGCTCTGTGTTCCTTGATGTTATAGTAGTAGCTGGAAACCAGCCAGGATGCTCAAGGGATCCATCCTCTTGCCTTAGACTCCTAGGAAGCCAGCAAACACCACCATGCTTGGCTAACCTTTTCTGCTTTTCATAGAGACCGAGGGTCTCTCTTTAGCTGAGGCTCAGGTTGAATTCCAGACCCCAAGCCATCTTCCTCCCGGGACCTCCTCCTTGTACCAGAATTACAGGTCTCGGCTACCCTGCTCCGTCATGGCTTATTGATAATGTTCCATTTTTTCCCTATTATATTCTTATATCCATTCTATAGACCAGAGGTCTAGGTGCTCCTGCCAATCTGAACCATTAGTTGTTTTACGAATTAAATTTTATGAACACTTAGTCATATTTGTTTTTTTTCTTTTTACAAATTGTCTAGGAGTATTATCTGATTCCTCAGTACAGACCCTGGTATTACTGAGCAGTGAGTGACATTGCATATCAGGTAGTGCTTAGGGTGAACCGGTTTTCAGCTTCATGAAAATAATGTGTCTGACCAACAAAAAAAAAAAAAAGAAAGAAAGAAAGAAAGAAAGAAAAAAATTAATGTGTCTGACCATGAGTTGTGGTTTAACAATAGGCCACATATCAGATTTACTGCCCATAATTTGACGTGGATAAGTCAGCAGATCGCACAGCAATTCCATTCTTTTAATCATGGTTGAATAACAATTCTAAGTACAGTACTGATATAAGAATTTGGAAGGCCAGACATGGTGGGTCATACCTGTAATCCTAGCACCTGTTATCCTGGAGGCTGAGGCCAGTTGATTGCTTGAGCTCACAGAAACCAGGCTGAGCAAAAGGACCTTGTCTCTACTAAAAATACACAAAGGGATGAAAGAGAATCACCTGAGTCTAAGTAGAAGCCTTCTGGTTGTCATAGCTTACAGTACTCTAT
Source organism: Loris lydekkerianus (assembly GCA_963574355.1). Lineage (NCBI taxonomy): Eukaryota > Metazoa > Chordata > Mammalia > Primates > Lorisidae > Loris > Loris lydekkerianus. Next base: position 3,858 of record CAUYPK010048189.1, read on the forward strand.
CCAGTGTGACAGCTTGAGACGGGGTCTCAAAGTAAAAGAAGAAGCAAACAAACAAAAAAAGAATTTGCCAAATATCAATAAAATACATCTGTCATAATTAATTGACTGTATGAAATGGATATTAAAGTGTATTACAGATTTAGGCTGTTTCCGGGAGCTGATACCTGTAATCCCAGTGTCTTTGGGAGGCCGAGGTGGGAGGATCATTTTAGGCCAAAGCATTCAAGGCTAGGTTGGGCTATATATATATTTCTTTTAGAAACAGAGTCTCATTTTTTTGAACTTGGTAGAGTGCTGTGGTGTCACAGCTCACAGCAACCTCTAACTCCTGGGCTTAGGCGTTTCTCTTGCCTCAGCCTCCCGAGTAGCTGGGACTACAGGTGCCCGCCACAACACCCGGCTATTTTGAACCTGCCACCCTCAGTATATGAGGCCGGCGCCCTACTCATTGAGCCAAAAAAGCCACCCCATGGGCTATATCTTCAGAACTTATCTGTACCAATAATGTTTGGTAAGAATGAGCCAAGTGCTAGAACACACCTAGTTGCTTGCCAGACAGAGGCAGGAGGATCTCTAGAGCGCAGTAGGTCAAGGTTTCAGTGAGCTAGAATCACACCAGTGCACGCTAGCCTCGAAAAAGAGTGAGACTTTGTAAATTCAATCAATTAGCTCAGCACCCATAGTACATTGGTTACAGCACCAGCCACATACACTGAGGGTGGTGTGTTCAAACCTGGACCTGGCCAGCTAAACAACAATGACATCTGCAACAGAAAATAGCCGGGTGTTGTAGCAGGCACCTGTAGTCCCAGCTAGTTTGGAGGCTGAGGCAAGAGAATCACTTAAGCCCAAAAGTTAGAAGTTGCTGTGAGCTGTGATGCTACGGCACTCTACCAGGGCGACATAATGAGACTCTGTCCAAAAAGAAAAACTAAATAAATAAAACCAATCATTCAAGAAGTAATTAATTCAAGGAACCACTGAGCATTGCTTATTTAGTTATTCATGATAATAGGAGTGCTGTGCATTTCTTTGTTTTTGAGACAGAGTTTCAATGTGTGGCTCTTTGTAAAGTACCCTGGCATCATAACTCACTGCAAGGTACAACTCCTGGGCTTGATTAGATGGATCAATTGAACTGAGGAATTCTTGACCAGCCTCAGACAGAATGAGAACCTGGTGTTGTGGCAGGCACCTGTATTCCCAGCCGTTTGTGATGCTGAGGCAAGACAATTGCTTGAATCCAAGAGTTTGAGGTTCCTGTGAGCTATTATGCCATGACACTCTATTTAGGATGACAGAAAGAGATTGTTTAAAAGAAAAAAAGATAAAGAATGTGTATTTTTTATTGTTGCTTAGTGAAATGTTTTATAAAAGTAATTTTGATCTTGCTGCTTGATGGTGTTGCATGCTTCTTTATTGCTGAATTTCAGTAGTTCTTTTTGGGGGGAGGTCAGGGTTCTTGCTGTTTTCTTCAGGCTAGAGTGCAGTGGTTTCATCATAGTTTACTGCAAACTTAAATTCGTGGGCTCAAGTAATCTTCTTGCCTTAGCCTCCCACATAGTTGAGACATCCTGGTTAGGCCAGTATGCCTGCCTAGTTTTTCTATTTTTAATAGAGACAGGGTCTCACTCTTGCTTAGGCTAGTCTATTATTGCTAAGCTCAAGCAATCCTACCACATCTGTCTCCCAGAGTGCTAGAATTACAGGTGTGAGCCACTGTCCCTGGCTATCTCTCTCTTTTTAATAAAGACAGAATCTCACTGTATTACTCAGGCTGGACCAGAGTGGTGTGATCATAGTTCACTAAAGCCTCAACTTCCTGGGCTCAAGAGATCCTTTTACCTCAGCGTCCCAAGCAGCTTAGAGTACATGCACATACCATGACATTTGGCTTATTTTTCTATTTATCTTAAGCTAAAAAGCACTTTTCCTACTTTCTACTCTCACACAGCCACTCAACCCTTATGACAACAGATGTGGGGGGGTCCCCACCTACCAAAAAAACCTCTCGCATATTCTCCAGCAGACACCAGCTGTGTGTCCTCTAATTAAATTTGATTCTGCCTGAAGGAAGTCAGACCCCAGAGGTTGAGGACTGAGTCCTGGAAGTCTCTCTCTCCTCCACTTGAGATGCCAATCGCAGCACTGGTTATTAGCTGGATTTCTGGATGACCAGCCAGAAATTGAGGTTCCCAGGATTTGCTCTATGGGTTCAATTAATTCTCTGAAGCAGCTCACAGAACTCAGGGAAACACTTTACTTACATTTACTGGTTTATTATAAAGACTATTACAATGGATACAGATGAAAAGCTGGACAGAAAAGATGCATAGGGCAAGTGATGTGAGAAAGAAAGCAGAGTTTCCAGAAACCTCCATGCATGCAAGTATTTGGAAGCTCACTGTGAGAGAGGATAGCCGAGAAGGGTGAGGTCTAGGAGAACAGGTCTTCTCAAGGACAGTACAAGGATACATCTGCTGGGTCTTCTCCATGGTGACTGAGTTTTTGGGAATTTGTAAATTTAACTTCCTGGAACTTGGAAATTGCCACTTCTGTGAAATCCTGTAGTTCCTTGGGGACTGGAATAGCATCTTCCGCTTAATTCCAACTGGCCATTGAAAAAGGTACCTGTGGGGGAAGGGAGAGAGGGAGAGAATGGAGGGGGGAGATGGGTAGAGTGAGGGGGACTGGTGGGATCACACCTGCAGTGCATTTTGCAAGGATATATGTGAAACTTAGTAAATGTAGAATGTAAATGTATTAGCACAACAACTAAAAAAATGCCAGGAAGGCTATGTAGACTGGTGTGATGAAAATGTGTCAAACGGTTTATGAAACTAGTGTATGATGCCCCATGATCATATCGATGTGCACAGCTATGATTTAATAATAAATAAATATATAAATAAATAAATAAAATTATCCCTGAGGGGGGGGAAGGTACCTGAGGTTGGAACTTTTTTTTTTTTTTTTGGCCAGGGCTGGGTTTGAACTTGCCACCTCTGGTACGTGGGGCTGGCACCCTACTCCTTGAGCCACAGGTGCCACCCTGGAACTTTTTGACTGTAGAGAAAAAGGGAAAGACCAAGCCAGTCAAGGAGCATGGCTAATTGAAATTGTTCTATGCGTAATCTCCTGGACAATGAATAAAGCCCTTCCTCTTATAAACATCGTGTTTGGATGCTCTTTCTCTCCCTTGGGCCTCATCTTCCTGCAACATTTTTTATTCCCTGACCAGAAAATGAGTCACCCTTGGAGAGAACACACACCTGGCAGTTGCCACCAATTCTCTGGACACCCACATGGGGGCCCCTGATTAGCCTGAGTGATGTGAACTACTCAGTGCACCAGGGGGGCAGTTTGGCCTCCCTGTGTGGATGCCTCAAAAGGGCAGAGAATGGATCCCCTAGGCGGGTCTTCAAGGAGTCAAACACCAGGAGGAACTGGCATGCAGGAACAGGTACACACACAGGGAGATGTTTAAGGCAAGGTACAATCAATCTGGGGATCCCACCATTTTGGTGGAAGTGGGGGTCTGATCAACACCTGGGACATTAGATCCTCAGCAGGTCTGGTGAGAGGTGTATGAGAGTGTGTGGATGTGGTGTGACTGAGAGGGTGGGGTTGGACCTGGCCTAGGGGTTGCACATGGCTTAGGTTAGTGTTTGTTTGCCTCCTATGGCTAAGCAGCAGATCTAGTGAGTGATCTAGATATCTCAGGTTAAGAAATGGGTTGGAATTGTGTACTTGGAGACAGACTGAGATGGGTAACAATAGGTGGGGTTTCACCCTCACCCCCAACCATCAGAGGATGAAACGGTAGGGTAACTGGCCTACTTCTTCACTGCTCCAACTTTGCCCCCTGGCTATTCTGAGATAAACTGGAAGTTCCAGGTTTTCTGCTTTCTGTCTCAGACACTGGTCTAGTCTTTGGTGGCCACGTGGCCATTTTGAGACTCAGGGAAAATGAAGAGACATCAGAAAGAATGACTATGTTGTGGTTTTGTTACTGGAATTTCTTCAGTGAATCCTAGGTCTGAGAAATTAGAGAACTGAGCCCATGAGCCAGAGATTAGTGATAAAATGGGATTTCATTGGATAGAGGAGCATGCACAGAGAGTAAAGAAAGCCAGAGCTACTGGAAGGTGAGAGGAGGCCCAAGTCAGAAGTCTCCTGCCTGGGTCCTTTGTCTAGGGCTAAATAATTGGACCTGAGAGATATTTTGGCCAGGAGTTTGTAGTTTGGAAAATACATTTCCAAACTGATTGGGTGTTATAGCAAATGAATGAATGCAGCCCCTCACCTTGGGCAAGGTTATTAGATCTTTGCTGCAGTTTTCGTCTGGGGAGGGGATTAGGGTGTGTGCTCCCTAGTCAGGGTGGAGCCATTCAAAATGTTCGGGGATGCTTTGTTCATGACCTTGGTAGGGCTCAGAGGGTATGGCCTGCAACATGCTTGTGTCTAGAGATGGAAGTCTGATGTGTGAGCTCACCTGAGCTTGAACAATGGGGGGTTCCCTGCCCAGCCCTAAGTGGGAAAATCCTGTATGAATGTTATATTTCATAAAATGTCTCTCATTTGTGAAATGTAATCCTTTGGTTGTTTAAATGTTGAAACTTTGTCAAAGAAAATGATTCTTGCCTTTTAAACCTTCTAATTATCAGTTTGGCTGAGTGAATGGTTGAATTCATAGTGAACTGTCATCCTCTTTTGTGACAAGTGGTTTTTTGAGAGTAAGAGAAATTAGACAGAAAGGAAAAGGGCATTTTGTAAGGAAACAATCTCAGGTGGTAAATTTTGTCCTGAAACAGAATGGTTGTTTAAGAAAATGAAAGGCAGGACAAAAGTTAAAGAAAGTTTAGAAAGTTGTAAGTTGCCTGTGCAGGTTAAATGAAGCTCATAAAAGGCAATTTCTGAAGGACTATACATGTGATCCAGTTGACTATGTATTTCCTTTAAAATATTTTGGCTTGTGATTATGTTTGAACAAATGTTTTAAGCCTTTGCTATTTGACAAACCATACAAAATCAAAACTCTAAATTTGGTGCTCGGTGCCCATAGCACAGTGGTTGCAGTGCCAGCTGGCCACATGCACCAAGGCTGGTGGGATCAAACTCAGCCTGGGCCAACTAAACAACAACAAAAAACAACTCTAAATTTTGTCATTTTGAAATATTAAGAGCACTGAAAACCTGGGAAAAATTAATTATAATTCTTTGATTTATTAAAAATGTATAGAAATATTGTCAAATATGAAATGGTGATTAATTTTGTGTGGGTTATGTTTATATGTATATTCCAATATTAGAAAACATTGCTCTGTCATAATATATATTGTCAGTAATAATTTTAATGCATTAAAAAAAAGCTCTTTGTAACTGGCTGAGTCCACAGTTTGCCCTAAACAAACAAACAGAAATATTAAGAGACGCTGATGAATTCTCTCTAATTCAAATTCTGAATGTCTTTGGAAATTGAGTACCTTTGAATTAAAAGCAGACTTTTAGAACTTTGAATCGAAAGTTAACAAGTCTATGAGTATTGCTAACCTAACTTCAAACAGAACAGAAATTAGTTATGTGGAACTGGGCTAGTTTGTCATGGCTTTTTGTTTGACATATTATTGATTCTGACTGTGTTTTGCTTTCCAGAAGTCAAGAAAACCATTTTCTGTCTTTTGAGCTATTTGTAGCTTTTTTAGCAATGTATGTACTTATGGAGAAAATTTGAAACATGTAATTTTTTCTCTCTCCTTGATTTCTCCAGAATTTGAAAGTCATTTTTTAAGTATGCTTAATTTCTGACAATACATATATTTGCGTAAGTTCAATAAGAATCTGTTTTTTTTGTTTTTTTGTTTTTTTGTTTTGTTTTTTTTTTTTCTATAGGACATGATGAAGGCACTGGTTATTAATAAGGCGTTGGCTGGAATAGCATTTCCAGAGGTGTCCAGACTGTGTTAAGGAATTAAGGTTGACTTTACAAGGCCAATAAAAAAGCTCTTTGGAAAAACTGGCCAGATACCCATCAATATTGTTTCCTGTTCTGTGGTAAGTAACAAAGGTTGCTTTCTGATAGGTGCAGGAATCGAAATGTGCTCAGGGACCTCAAGAGAAAAGGAATTTACCCAATGCAGGTATCTAATGGTACAGAAGAAACCTTGGTTTGTGGAAGGCTTTCAAGTCTAACCTGAGATTCCTTAGAAAAGGTTCTAGCAAAGCCAGTTTTAAAGGAAAGGAGAGCTTAGTTGTCTAATAATTATTCATGCTGTACTTTATGCAAAGAATCAGACCCAGTATACTGAAAGTACAGTTTATTTTGGCAACTAAGTTGGTTCTGCTATAATTTGTCCTTAGTGGAAAGAGAAATAAGAGAAAGAGAGAAAAGTTTCAAAAGGAGAAAAGAGGCTGTGGCCCACCTGTACTAAATCCCAACCTTGTCTGTACTGTCAACTCATAAAATGAGACACAACTGTTTTAATAAACTGACCTATTAAATGGGACTAAGAGACTAGCCAAGGAGTATAGAATTATTTACATTTGTTACATTTCCTCTGAAGCTTAAGGACTCAACAAAGGTGGTCTGTTAGCTACAGTGGAAAAAATTTCGCAGTATTAAATGTTACCTGCAGTGTCTACATAGATACCTTAGAGAAAATTAAGACCTGAATGAAAATTTTCCAGTAAATGGTGTAAGTGTAATACTACATCCTACTGTGCCTAAGCTGTATATTTTGCTGAGTCAGAAGCCAGCAGAAGCCAAGTTGTTCACATGCCCGAACTTAAAAGATGCCTTACTGAGTGTAAGGCTAGTTCCGAAAAGTCAGAGGCTGTTTGCTTTCCAGTGGGAGAGACCAGACATGAGAACTGCAATCCAGTCAGTACACATGAACCAGGTTGTAACAGGAGTTCAAAAACTCACCCACGATTTTTGGAGAAGTGCTGGCTCATGAATCCCAAAAATTCCTGGCTGAGGAATTAGGATGGGTGCTGCTGCAGTATGTTGACCCCTTTTTAGGGCACCCTACCCAGGAGGGCTGTGCCTGAGGCACGGACCGTCTTTTATGACATCTAGAGTTATGTGACCATAAAGTGTCTAAGCAGAAGGCTCAGATCTGCCAATGGAAAGTACCTTATCTAGGATTTACTATCCAACAGGGGGAGGGAAATCTAAGCACAGAATGGAGGCAAGTCTTTAATTACCTTCCCACGCCCACAGCCTAAAGCAAGTTTGAGAATTCTTAGGTGCAGTAGGCTTCTGTGGCCTTTGGAATCTCAACTTTGCCATCTTGGCCAATCCCTTTTATGAGACCACTAAAGGGAGGTGAGAGAGCCCTTAGAACAGTGGTTCTCAACCTTCCTAATTCCATGGCCCTTTTATACAGTTCCTGTGGGTCACGACCCACAGGTTGAGAACCACTGCCTGAGAATGAGGATGAGAACAAGAATGTACTTTCTCCCAGATTACTACACCTGCACTGGGGCTACCAGACTTGGCCACGCCCTTTACTCTGTATGTCTCAGAGAGAGGAAAGATAGCTATGGATGTGTTAAGCCAGCAGGTTGGTCCCTGGCCAAGACCTGTAGCTTACCTGTCTAAGCAGCTGGATGGAGTGGCAAAATGATGGCCATCATGCTTACAGGTTCTAGCTGCTACTGTTCTCCTTGTGCAAGAAACTGATAAGCTGACTCTAGGCCGGGGGCTCTCACAGTGAAATTACCCCACTCTGTGGTCACTTTAAAGAACACAAAGGGACATTTCTGGCTCACTAATGCGATATTAAATAAGTACCAAAGCTTAATGTGTGGCAAACCATGCATAGCAATAGAAGCATGTAGCAACTTGAACCCAGCCACACTCCTTCCAATCAGTGGAAGAGAGACTGAGCATGACAATATGGAATTTATAGATGATGTGTATTCTAGCAGACCTGACTTTTGTGAACAGCCTTGGACAGATGCAGACTGGTAGTTGTGTATAGATGGAAGCTGTTACCTGGTGGTGGAAGGCAAGCGATGGGCTGGGTATGCAGTGGTCACCTTAACAGAAACTGTAGATGCTAAGCCCCTACCCCAAGGAACATCAGCCCAGAAGGCTGAGTTAATTGCCTTGACTCGAGCCTTAAAACTTAGTCAAGAAAAAGGTATGAATATCCACACAGACTCCAAGTATGCTTCTCTGATTCTCCAAGTACATGGGGCATTGTACAAGGAGAAGGGGCTGCTAAATTCTGGGGGAAAGGACATGATATATCAGCAGGAGATACTTCAGTTGCTTGAGGTAGTATGGAAACCTTAGAAGGTGGCAGTGATGCACTGTCGTGGAAACACTTGGGTCGGTACTGAAACAAAAAGGGCTGCATCCAAACCATAACAGATGTTGGGCGTGGCTCCCCTCATCTTATGGGTTCCAGAGCTCTCCCAAGTCTACTTGCAGGAAGGGAAGGAATAATTGGCAGTGGAGAGGAGCCAGGAAATGGAGGGAGTATGGATAAAGATGCCAGGTGGATGAGTAGCAGTTCCCCAGCTTCTAGGAGCCACTGTGGTGACAGCCATGCATGAGAGCACTCATCTGGGACAGGAGTCTTTGGGGAAGTTGCTGGACTTGTACCTCTACCTCTCTCACCTAGAATCCCTGGGTAAAACTGAGAGTCAACAGTGTGTCACCTGCAACCAGTTCAACATGCACCAAGGACCGACAGTATCCCTAGGAATCCAGTCATATGGAGGAACGCCCTTTGAGGACTTCCAGGTAGATTTTACAGAAATACCCAGGTGTAAAGAGAACAAGTACTTGTTAGTGATGATCTGCACACACTTGGAATAGGTAAAAGCCTTCTCCACCAGGATAAAGAGGACTCCTGAAGTAGTAAAGTGTTGCCCAGAGAAATCATCCCATGCTTTATATTGCCACTATAGTTTAAATTTGACAATGGGCTATACTTCATAACAGAATAATGCAAATAATAGCTAAAGCTTTGGCTATCACGTGGAAATGATATGTAACTTATGAGCCTCAAAGCTTGGACAGGGTAAAGTGCATGAACAGAGCCATAAGAACAGGAATCAGTAAACTCTTCCAGGATACAAACTTAATTGGATATAGGCCTTGCCACTGGTGTTGTTCAAAGAGGCCTCTGTCAATCCTTTGCAATTTAGCAGGGACTCCTAAAAAAACTGGGAGAGACTGAACTGAATAGACAAAACCATAGAAAGAGTAGCAAGGAATATCTCCACTTGGGTAATTAACTGTGTTCTGTTTAGTCTTTTGGTTTGGACATCCTTACTGTCTGGAGGATCAAGGGCACCAAGTCTAGGTCAAGGATCAGAACCCGGTCCCCCTCAAATCAAGGTAGAAAGGACTTTACATCATCATCCTGAACAAATTCATGGCAGTGAAGGTGGAAGGAATCCTCATCTGGAATCATCACAGCTGGTTGAATAGGGCTTCACTGTCCCTTGGGAAGTAAAGGTAACTTTTAAGACGGTCAACTTGCCCTGACCCAGCCACATAGTGGGAGTTGGCTGGTCAAAGCACAGCTGAAGCCTGAGGAAACTCCTCGAGGGACTTGTCTTAATTGGACTTTGGACTTTGGGAAAAGGGGGAGAGGGATGTCACACAGGGAAAAGTGAAAACTCATATGTATATTAGCTCACCACCACAGTACTATTAAGGCCTGAGTAGAGAATCCAAGAGGAGTCACAGTCCCTAAAATCTAAGTGCTAAAAGTGATTAATATGGGCACCTGCAGAAGAAAGCTGAAATTGAGACCCCAAATTAAAATATATTGGAGTCTCAAAGGGGGGGAATGAGGCCCGGTGCCTTGTAGCTCAAGTAGCTGGGGTGCCAACCACACACACCAGAGCTGGCGGGTTCAAATCCAGCCTAAGCCTACCAAACAATAATGGCAGCTACAGCAAAAAACTAGCTGGGTATTGTGGCAGTTGTCTGTAGTCCCAGCTGCTTGGAAGGCTGGGGAAGGAGAGTCACTTGAGCCCAGGAGTTGTTGCTTGCTGTGAGCTGTGATGCTTCAACACTCAACCCAGGGCAAAAGCTTGAGGCTCTGTCTCAAAAAAAAAAAAAAAAATAGGGGGAATGAGAGATGATATCCAAGAAGGGTGAGGTACAGGAGAACAAGTCTTCACAAGGAGACCACAAGGATGCACCTGCATGGTCCTTTCCATGGTGACTCAGTTCTTGGGAATTTGTGAATTTAACTTCCTGGAACTTGGAAATTGCCACTTCTTTTTTTTTTCCAATTGGACAGAATGCAATCCATTTAATCCTGAAAGACATTCTGGAACAAAGCTGTAGGGATGAGCATGTGGAAGACATGCTCTGGCCAACTCTACAATTGTAATAAACTTAATACTGTAAACACACATTGGACAAATCAGAGCACTTTGAAAAGGAGTTCAGTTGCTTTTATAAGTCATCATTTTTAAGAGCTAAGAGAGTAGAGGCAAAGGGAATTTTTAGAACATTACCTAAGAATAGATTTTAAAAGCAAAGATTTCCAACTCTTTCTTAAATACACACACAAAAGTTCATCTGTCACAGACAGCAATGTTGAATTTATACAGTGGAGTTTCTGGCAGCATCCTGTACATTTAGAATTATACAACAGTGCTGTCAAAGGTATCTGAAATAGATGTTCAAATCTGTGCAGGACAGAGCACAGTTCCTCCGGTACTACTGCCTGCATGCTCACTGCTACTTCTCAAAGGCAAAAACCAAGTAAATACTTGTAGCTTCCCATTCTGATTTACTTAGAGTTCCCAAAGGCAGCCTCACTTGACTGGTTCTTCATGTACTTTTCTGCATGTTCATAGTCATTCACCTTCTCAGAGGCAAGTTTAGAAGTCTCATTTGCAGGATATGGCTCCAGGGCCCGAATTCGTTTTAACAGGATTTTGTTTTCATTGTTCTTAATCTTTTCTTTATAGAATTCCAGAAATGTTTTTTTGTAGATTAGTTCCATGCCATTTCAATTAGCAATGGAAAATAGACCAAGAATTCAGGGACATCCACACCTTCCAAGTTGAAGTCATATTTGTAGCCAAATAAAGGATAATCTCCTTTCTTCTGAAATTTCACAGTATATATTTCATTTCCAAATGATTCTGTTTCTGAAGCTTCAAGGCGTCTTATCAGTTCGAAACTATTGGGAGTGGTACCAATAAAATAGACCCCAGGGTTAAGCCTCTCACGGGCATTTTTGAGCATCATGTCAGCCTGCTCATAGGACTCAAATGAGTAGTGACAGAGAAACTGACAACTGCAAATGTCAAAGCACATTCCTGGGTCACAAAATTTGTCAACCAAAAGTTCCTTTGAGCAGTCAGCAGTTATAAATTCTGCACTGAAAATATATTCATTATTATGACAATTTTTCATGTCCTCATACCGCTGCTGACACTGTCTGATAGATATATCAGCAATATCGGTACAAACTAGCTTGTTAATTCTACCTTATTTCCACTTGAGCAAATCTCCACCTTTACCACATCCCAGATCCAAAACAGTGATATCACGTTTTTTTCTGTCATACCTTTTCTAAAAATTCCCCAATGAGAACACTTTTCATCCAATTATTAAAGTTTCTTAGGTAAAAAATACGACTTTGACTATGTTTCTCCAAACCAACTTCCTGAAGCTCGTTGTAATGGGCAGCTACTGCTGAGCTATTTCCTTGTAGGTTTTTCTGCTTTTCAGGAACATCCTCAAGTTCTATTTTTCTCTTTTTTTTTGAGTGCCATCTCCAGTAGAAGGTTCATTTTTTGGAACATCATCACTTTCTCTTTTTCTTTTCTTTGAAATGCCTTTATCATCACCGGCACCTTTTTGCTCTGGGACAATTTCAGCATCAAGTTTTCTTTTCTTGGACAGAGTGTCTTCCCCACAACTGGAACTTTCCTTTACAAAATCATCTTTAAACTCTTTCCTGTTTTTTGGTGTGCCTACTTTCTCACAAATAGAAGTCTTTTCAGAAAGCCAAGTCCCAGAAGGTGTTGTATTTTCACTAATACTGAATGAAGACTGTTTCAGAATTTACTGAAGATTTTGCCTATTCAAGAGACATCTTTTTATACTCCTCTGCATTTGAAGACTTTTCCATTTTGGATTACTTGAATTGTTAAACCAACACACACAGCCATCCACAGTTCTGTTTCTGGAAATTGCCACTTCTGTGAAATCCTGTAGTTCTATGAGGGCTGGAATAGCATCTCCTGCTTAATTCAAACTGGCCAATAAGAAATGTGTCTATGGTCTTCTGGGTATATGCCCAGCAGAGGAATTACAGGATTGAATGGTAGGTATATTTTTAGATCTTTAAGTGTTCTCCATATATCTTTCCAAAAGGAATGTATTAATTTACATTCCCACCAGCAGTGTAAAAGTGTTCCCTTTTCTCCACATCCACGCCAACAT
>CAUYPK010048190.1:0-128346 GCA_963574355.1 Loris lydekkerianus
CCTGAGCTCCGCCTCCACTGCCGACGTCACTGCCTGAGCTCCGCCTCCACTGCCGACGTCACTGCCTGAGCTCCGCCTCCACTGCCGACATCACTGCCTGAGCTCCGCCTCCACAGCCGACATCAGTGCCTGAGCTCCGCCTCCACTGCCGACATCACTGCCTGAGCTCAGCCTCCACTGCCGACATCAGTGCCTGAGCTCCGTCTCCACTGCCGACATCAGTGCCTGAGCTCCGTCTCCACTGCCGACATCAGTGCCTGAGCTCCGTCTCCATTGCCGACATCACTGCCTGAGCTCTGCCTCCACTGCGGACATCCCTCCATGAGCTCCGCCTCCACTGCTGACATCACTGCCTGAGCTCCGCCTCCATTGCCGACATCACTGCCTGAGCTCCACCTCCACTGCTGACATCACTGCCTGAGCTCCGCCTCCACTGCCGACATCAGTGCCTGAGGTCCGCCTCCACTGCCGACATCAGTGCCTGAGTTCTGTCTCCATTGCCGACATCACTGCCTGAGATCTACCTCCACTGCCGACATCAGTGCCTGAGCTCTGCCTCCATTGCTGACATCAGTGCCTGAGCTCCGCCTTCTTTCAGAAAAGCCGCAGCACTAGATTCTCGTAGCATAAACTCTACCGGAAATGCATGTGAAGGATTTAGGTTGCAAGCTCCTTACGAGAATCTAATGCCTAATGAGCTGACTGAGGTGGAGATGCAATGTGCTTGAATCATCCTGAAACCATCTCCGCAATCCCTGAAAAATTTCTTCCATCAAACTGGTCCCTAGTGCCAAAAATGTTGGGGACCATTGATGGTCTAAAATACACAGTGATCATTTTGAATAAGTTCCCAAACACTGCACAATGGAGAGAGAGCACTTTGCTCCAAGCATGGGGCCTAAGGTTCAAGTTGGTCAACACGCACCCATGCACCCTTTGCTCTCTTCTCTCCTTCTCTCCCTCTTTCTTTCCCCCTCCCTCCCTCCCTCTCTTTTTGCCTCTCTATTTTAAGTGCTGAAAATGCAGCCAAGAAGATAAGGTACTTGCCCCCAAAGAGCTCCAATTTTAATAAAAGGTCTATTAAATTGGTTGTGGCTTCAACGTATCATGCTGCTTGCATGGTGCCCCTTGGTGGTGCCCTCCCACACTGAATCTGAGTTTGGCCTTGTGGTTTAGCAATTAGCCTGCAAAGGTGACAGTGACAGGATGATAATTCTGAATCTAACCATCAAGAGGCCTTGCATACTTTTATACTGTCTCTCAGACTCCGTCACTACAGTTTGGGTAAGCCTGTGCTCATCTGCTGGAGGATGGAAGGAGATCTAGAGAAGTGGCAAGGTGCCTCATCTGAGCGCCAGCAAACCTGTAGGCACTGCAGATGAGTGGCCCAGCTAAGACCAGAACAACAACTGTGAGGCTCCACAGGCTTAAAAGCAACGTATGATGATAAACGTGCACTGCTATACGCCATTGAGTGCTGGAGTGATTGGTTACATGGCAATAGCTAATTGGTAGAAGGTGAAAACATACAATAAGCACATAAACAGATTAACAAATCATATATGTACCAGAATAAGATAAACATGAAGGTGAATACAGAATTACTATAAATAATATAGAGTGAGTGGTAGAGGCTGTAAAGGGATGATTTGGTTAAAGTTGCCAGGGAAGGGCCTCCTGAGGATATGGCCCTTGTGTTGAGATTTAACCCAAGAAGGAGGTAGCCATGTCTCCCTGTGAAGGAACTTCATTGCACACAGAAGGGACGATGAGATGGGTGGACAACATAGCTGAGGCTTTGAATAAGCAGCTCAAACTCAGGGCAGAGAACTGGAGAGGAGACAAGAATTGGGGTCATAGGACAGGTTGGGACCATTTGGAATTAAACTGTTTATAGTCAGGAAAAAGGTCTACTGACAAAGCCCTGGGGCATTCCAGCATTGGGGGGTCCGGGGGAAAAGGTGCAGTTGGCAAAATAATTGAGAATAAGGGTGCTCGTAAAATAAGAAGAGAACAGGGGACAGGCCGAACTCCCCAGGGAACGGGGGGAAATGCTTCCATTAGGGAGCAGTGGCTGTTTATGTCAAATGCCATTGAGAATTCAAAGAATATGAGGGTATAAAGGTGATTATTGGCTTGGCAAGATTTAGGTGAACTTACTAACTATTAATTGCTTGGGATTGATGGAGACAAACACCCCAGTTTGAATTAATTATTAAAGAAAGATGAGGCTATAGGACAGAACTGGAGTGAATACAGCATTTTTTTTATAGATATATATTATTAAAGAATGTTTTATGTGAAATGGGAGTAAATAGAGAAAAATTGATTCTGTAACAGAGAAATGGAATAATTGCTAGAAACAAGTACTGAAGAAAACAAGAATAGATGGAGTCCTGAACTCAGAGGGTGAGATTGCCCTTACAGAAGTGTCTTTCATCATAGTCAGGGCAGAAAGTGTTGAGTATGAATGCATGTAGGTGAGTGGGGCAGGTATGGCTGAGGTCATTCTTGTGTGATTGTCTCTATTGGCTTTATGAAGGATAAGGTAGAATCAGGAACTGAGAGGTGGGCGAAAATATAAAATGGAGTTATTATGTTGGAAATGAAAAGTGAATTTACTAGAGAAGCCTGGTCAGGTTCCTGTGCCTTACTAACACCCTATTTTAGTTTTGTTATCAGACACGAGAAGCAATTTCCACCAGCAAGGTTTTTAGACTCCGCAAGAATATTTAGTGGCTCAAGGAAGTTGCAGAATAAGTGAGTAGACGACTTAAGGCAAAGTTGAGGTTGTGTTGGAAAACAAGGGTGTTGGTTAATAAGGAGTTTCTATAGTGGTGGGTCATGGAATCTGAGTTGGCCTCCAGCAGAAATGGAGGCCACGAGAGGGTTGATGCAGAGTGAAAAGTAGGGTCAATGGACGAATGTCTTGTGAAGATCGGGGAAGTGCTGGAATTAGACTTTCAGATTAATTGTACTGGAAAGACAGGAAGGTAGAGTCAAAGAGGTAAGTTTGAAATTGGGATTTCAAAAATGATGTAGTTGGGATACTAATAAGAAAGGGACTTCACCCAGCAAATGCAAGCAGTATAACCTGGCTCAGTGTAACCTCAATGATTCCCCAACAATTAAAAAAAATGATGTAGTTATTTGATAACAGTAAAATCTCTGGTATAAATCATGAAAATGGAAGCTGAGTTAATGTGGAGGAAGATCACTGAAACTAAACAAGTCGAGAAACTGAGAAGCTGAAATGCAAAGTGCACCACCTGCCATTAAGTCAGACCCTGTAAACAGTCTGAGACATACTTTCAAGCCAACATGGTAGCTTAGCACAACAGTATATACATGTACTTACAGAAAACACAGAGCTTTGGGTCAGACACAAACACCATTAATTCACGGGAAAGTCTCAGTAAGAGCACTATTAATATTTTCCATTGGTTCTCCAAACTGCAATCCTCATGGCAACTCAAGGAGGATGTGATGGTACCTGCCCCCTACATGGGTGCATCACTCAGAAGTCCTCAAATTAAGAAACTCTGGTCCTATGTTAGGCTGTGGTGTCTTGCCTTGTCTTCCCTGCCATAAATAAATACATATTATCTTTACTCTGGAATATAAGCAAATATTCTCCATGTAAGAGAAAGACAGATCTGTATTTTTCTAACCTAGAATGTTTCTAGGGAAGGCGATGTCTCAAAACTTTCACCCACCAGAATGTCTCATTCATTATACAGCATATCTACGTCTTTAACTTGTCTGTAAATAGATTCACTCAAAAAACCCAGACTGTACAGATAGTTATTCATGGAGACATTCATGTGCAATATTCATGGAAAGTTGTCTACATGGTTCTGAGGATGCCAAAAATGATGGCAAGAAAAGTATTAAAGAAGAGGACAAAGGGCCAAGGAAGGGGCAGGGAGGGGGGAGGTTTGGGTGGAGGGAGGGTAATGGGTGGGGCCATATCTATGGTGCATCTTAGAATGGGTACAGGTGCTTACACTAATGTACACAGCTATGATTTAACAATAAAAAAAAAAAAAGGACAGTGAACCAAGAATTAAGTTCTTCAGTAAATCTGGGCAAAATCTTAGAGAGAGACAGATATATCTATCTGATGGAGCCTGATGAGATATGCATCACAGTATCTGGGGTTCTACAAAGGATTTGGGAGATAGAGTCAGGTTCTTTGGATTAGTAAAAAAAAAAAAAAAAAAAAAAGATACTCACAATCATCCATGTGATGGTGAATAATACAGGGAGCTTAGACTTCTGAAGTTAGGAAATAGGAACATGCCCACCAATCCAGGAACAGATTAACAAGCTATGGTGATATGTATACCGTAGAATACTATGCAGCATTAAAAAAAAAATGGAGACTTTACCTCTTTTATGTTTACATGGATGGAGCTGGAAAATATTCTTCTTAGTAAAGTATCTCAGGAATGGAAGAAAAAATATCCAATGTACTCAGTACTACCATGAAACCAATTTATAATCACTCACACTTGCATATGAAAGATGAAACACAACTATAGCCTAGGATGAAGGAGGGAAGGGGAGGAAGAGAAGATGGGAGGGAAGGTGGGTCAATAGAGGGAGGATTATTGGGGGGCCCACACCTATGGAGCATATTGCAAGTATAAGTTGGATCCATCAGGTGTAGAACACAAATGTCTTAACGCTGTAATTGGGTAAATGAGGTGAAGGCTATGTTGATTAGTAGGATGTAAGCACTCCAATTTGTATAAATAATCAACACATTGAATCCCATAATGGCATAAAGGTATTCATGATCTATGTACAAATGACTTAATAAAAATTTAATTTAATTTAATTTAAAAAAAAAAAAAAACAAGCTGTGGTGTATGTATACCATGGACTACTATTCAGCCATAAGAAAAGATGGTGACTTTACATCTTTTGTATTAACCTGGATGGATTTGAAACATATTCTTCTTAGTAAAGTCTCACAAGAATGGAAAAGCAAGTATGCAGTGTATTCAAGGTTACTGTGGAGCCAGTAGTAGATGATCTAACACATGCCCATGTGGAGACAAAGTCAATTGTATTCAACTTGGGGGAGGGGGAGGAGGGATGGGAAGGGGAGGGAGGGAATTGTTGTGGTCCTACTTAAAGGGCACAAAGTAGGGGTGTGTGGCTTGGGACACAACTGCAAGAGGGACTCTCTACCTAAAAATTCAAAAATTGTGACCCAGCTGTTCAGACCCTAGCAATAACCTGAAAAAAAAAAAAAAAAAAAATACAAGTATGAAAAGGTGAGGCCCATGGAGGATGTTCTGAAAGTCCGGGAGCCGGCAGAGTTATGGCATCTGGTCTCGCCTGCGCAGTGGAGGCTGGGGCAGCAGGGAGCTCTTGAGATTATAGGCCTGGGCACGCCAGTCCTAGTCCTCAGGGAGAAGGCTGACTCACCAGCCCACGCCACGTGTGGAGACTTTGAGGTGGTTGGTCTCACCACTGCTGAACTGTCCCATTAACCAGCCATCTGGCTTTAAATAAATCTTTAAATCTTCTCCACCACCATATAAAATAGAGTGATTATATCTTTCTCCAATGGTCAGTATTCATTAAGTCATAAGAGAAGAAGCCGTCTCTGATTGGTTTAGGCAAAGAGAAAATTCATAGGCTCATATAAAGTCTAGGAGTTGCTCTGATTTATAAGGAGCTTCGGAAGATATTAAATAATTTTATACACACACACACATACACAAACTTCCTCTGCAATTTAATAGCTTTATTCTTGGGATAATTTGCTGTCTTGGGGCCCACAGCAGCTTTAACTGAAGTTAATCGTACAGCTTGTATTGTTAGAGGAAAAAGATTTTCTTGCCCTATGATACCAGTTCAGATCCTGGGAGTGTCTGGATCACGTCTGACCTTAACATATACTGTGTTTAGAAAGACAGCGTATACTGATTGCCCAAACCTGACTCTTGTGCTGGTTTCTGGAGACGTGAATCTCTGGGCAAGTGGTTTATGAGAAACTTATTTAATAGTATTTGAGGTTCTCTTGCTAAAAGAAGAAAAAAATCCCAGCTTGGAAAGCCCTAATCCACAGCCCCACCTGGCTGTGTGCTTGTGGATGGGCAAAGGGTGGCTGTCACCTCCTGGATGCCTGGTATGGGCCCCATGCAATGGTAGGTGCCCTTTCACAAATGATGTCACTGAAGCCTCATAACAACTCTACAAAGTGGGTATTATTATGAACCACTCTGAGAACTGAAAAAGTACAAATGAAATATTAAATATAAAGGATGCTAATCCTTTATATGTATTCACTGTATTTATGGTAGCCTCTTGGTTTTCACTTCTCATCTCTGTCAATTTTCTGTTGAATTTCCATCTTGGTAGCATATAGGAGGGGATCTCATGAGGAAAGGCAATTATGAGGCAAGAGTCTGCGTTCCTCTGACTTGTCTATCTGAGGAAGGACTAATACAGAAAAAGTTTCACTGGGGACAAGAGGTGATACGGAGGTGAGGGGCCAGAGGCACACGCAGCGGGAAGGGCATACGGTGAGTCTCGCCACAAAGCCACCTCTGCTGTGACCCCGCCCCTGACCTGCGCTAGGGGGCCTCCAAGGACCTTTAGCTCCGGTGCCCAGGCTGAAACCTAGTCTGGTAATTTAGGCAGTTCGGTTTTACCTTCATTTTGCTCAATTGCCTTTTTATTTATACTATTTCCCCACGACTTGGCCCAATCTTAGCCCACCCTCCAGCACCATTCCCTGGTAAATCCCTTTGTTTCTCTCTCTGCCCTCCACTTCCTTTGACCAGCCAAACTTTATCATTCAGTCCTAATTTTTCCATAAAGTCTTCCTGGAGACCAGGCTTGTTCTCACGTATTCTGGATTATGGGGTTTCCTATACCAATTCTCCCTTTCCTGCTTTGCATCCGAGTTGTCATTTTGTGGCCCATCTTCCCAACTAGACCACAAGCTCAGACTCAGCACAATGTGATCACGAGTGACAGATACTTCTTGTGCAGTGCCCACAGAAACGGCTTTCAAGGTACTTCGCAGAGTGCCCTCCAGGCCTGTCCAAAAGGAGCGTGAAAGCTTTGATCTCTACCTACCTGTCACTTTGAAGAAGCAGACCAGTTATTGAAAATAACTGGTCGATACCATTTTTAAAACAAACAAAAGCAATTCAACCATTTGTTCAATTGAATGAACTGGTTAATGTAGTTTTGCTTATGTTGAACTGAGTTAAAAGGAAATGACCCACAGTAGTTTTCAAATTAAATCGTGTCAGAGAAAGATTATTTCCAATTGGCAACTTGTAATGGAAACTATTCTACACTGTAACATGCTTTTTCCCTTTAAATACTTCACTGTTTCTTCCTGGGGTGTGTGTGTGTGTGTGTGTGTGTGTGTGTGTGTGTTTAATTGTAGGACTGCTTATAAGCATGGTTGGAATAACCCCCAAGGTCTGGATTTCTAAATCAAATGGCCTTGGAGAGTGTTCTTTCTCTGTTCAGAGTGTAGGTTGAATGGAGACCTGTGTTTTTACATGTTAAATAAATAATAACAGAAAGAACTCTGTGTTATTTACTGAATGTTTTCATGAGAAAGCTTTATCTACTTAACTCTGTATCATAAAATCATGTTATGTAATTTATGTGTGTCTTTATTCTATAGCCTGGGTAACATATCTGTGGAAGGGAAGAACATAGGAGATCAATAGCTTGCAGATTTTGATCTGCAAAGGAGACTTCAGGAAAAAGAACATATTTGCTTTAAAGTCTGTGAATCAGCCCATCCCCTAAGCCTTTCCTTCTATTTATCTTGCCCCAATAGAAAAATATTTAGTTCTACCAACTGGCAAATTCATAGGTCATCAGCCTACCCCAAGGCCAGGCCCTAAGCCCCAAGGTCAACCCAACTTACTGGCAATGACTGGCTGTCTGGTTGATGGAAAATACCAAGAGCCAAGTCATTCTGACCTGTTTCATATGACTAAATCCTTCAGCCTCCTCTGAACTGCAGGCTTGGGCTAACTTACTGTGTGAGGAGAAGAATCAGGAGGCAGCACTAGGAGACAGTGGGTACGAACAAGCCAGAAGTCAGATACCAGATAGATCACATGAGAAGCAGTGGGAATGCACCTGCAGGCTAATGGCAACTCAGAAGTCACAGATTACAGGAAGAGGGAGAAGATTCAAGAAACTTCCAGAAGAAACCAGATTGTGTTGGGGAAACAGAAAAAAGAGCAGTGAACATTGTTCATTAACCCAGAGGCAGAATTAAATATAGCAGAGTTCTCCATAACATTTTCATGAAAGAATTTAAACACAAGAAAAGTATAGAAAACAATTTAAGGAGTATTTACTAACCAGTTTTTTCAAAGCTTAACATTTTGCTAAATATAGCAAAACATCAAAACACTACAGATGCCGTTGAAACTTTCTATATTTCCTCCTTTCATCCCAATACCCTTTCTTTTACCCCCCAAATTTATCATCTTGAGAGTCTGGTATTGATACACTTTTCTGCAGGATTATACATGTAAAATAATTACAAATGTGAATTAAAATACACAGACTATCATTTTTTACATCTCTAAATTTTATGTAAGTAGTGTCCTAACCAGGCAATTTAAGTTATTAATTCAGTATTATATTTTTAAATGTGACCATTGAGTCATATGTAACTTGTGCTTTTATTTTAATTGCTTTATAGTATTCAATTATCACAATAATAGAATTAATTTATCCATCCTTCTTGATGGTGAACAGTTAATTTGTTTCCATTTTGTTACTACAAACAATGCTACAGTGAACATTTTTAAATAAGCCTTCTTCAGTTCTTGTCCAAGAATTTCTCTGGGTCATTTTTAGGTTTACTATTAGTGACAAATTCCCCTCAAAAGTAATAACAATTTCCATTGCCACTGAAGATAAGAGCTTCAATTATTATGCATCCTAACTAACTCATTTTTCTTTTGTAGAGATGCTTTCGAATTTTGTTGCATTTTTAATGGGGATTTCCATGATTTGTACTGGAGTTAAGCAATACTTTTTATGTTCATTGACTATTTTTAGTTCTATGAAGTTTGTTGGTTTTTATCACTTCCTATTTTTATAAGGAGCAAGTTGCCATATTTTATTAAATTTTAGATTTATAAATACATTTGAGTTACCTTAAAGCTGTATAATTTTTTTTTACCTTTATGTCTTAAACAAACTGGAATTTATTTTTGTATATGACGTGAGGTACAGATTGATTTTTCAGTTAACTAGTTGTTCTTCAACTCTGTTGACTTGGTCATTTCTATACTTTTGATTAGAAAATGTAAGTCTATAATATCTGTATTTATGTATGCATGTATCCAGTTCTATTTTTAAAAAATTTTTTGCTTCATTTTTTAAAAATCTATCTGAACATCCTCATATATTATCTAAAATATTCATGATAAATTTTAATATATGATAGGGCAACTTTCTACAAGTTTTTCTTCAAAATTATTTTAGCTATTCTTGTCCATTTCTTCTTCCATAGAAATCTTACAACTATCTTTTTCAAGGTCCAACAGCAACAACAACAACAAAAACCTCAAAATTTTATATCATATTACATTGAAATTCATAGGTAATTAAAGTAGAACCTCCGTTTTTAGAATGGTGAATTTTCCCATCTATAGACAGAATACATTTCTCTATTTTTATCTTTATTTATATTCTTCACTAATCTTTATCTTTACATTTTTTCCATAAAAGTTCTGCTCATCTTTTATTCAATTTATTAATAAATTGCTTCTTGTTACCTTATAGACTTTGGTGAAATTTATGTGTGTTGTTAATTTGGTTGATTGGTGCTGTGGTCTGAATATTTGTGACCTCCCCCACCCTAAAATTTATGTGTTAAAATATTTTTCTTTTATATTTTTGCACTTGTTAGACGAAATCCCTCTTATAATTATGTCCCACACCAAGAGGTACCATACCCCCATATATGTTAAAATTTTAACACTCCCCAATGTAATGGTGTTAGGAGGTGGGGCCTTTGGGGGAGTGATTACATCATGAGGACAGAGCTCTCTGGGATAGGATCACTTCCCTTGTAATGGGCTCAAAAAACCTTGTTTGCCCCTTTTCTTGTGAAAATTTATACAGTGAGAAGGTACCATCTGTGAACCAAGAAAAGGGATCTTAGCAGACACCAAGTACACCAGGACCTTGATTTTGGACTCCTCAGTGTTCAAACCTGTGGAAAATACCATATATACTTGAGTATAAGCCGAGTTTTTTCCGGCACAAAATTTGTGCCGAAAAACCCAAACTCAGCACAAATTTTGTGCCAAAAAAAACTCGGTTTATACTCGAGTGTATACGGTAAATATCTGTTTTTCACAAGCTACCTAGTTTATGATATTTTGTTATACCAGCTTGGATGAACCAAGACAACTTGGTGTTTTGCAAACTTATTTTTTAAATCAAAGTTCAAATTATTTCTATAGGCGAATCTTATAACCCACAACCTTACAGAACTCTCCTGACCATTGAATGGCATATAAATTCTTTTGGATTTTATATGTAGAAAATTATCTCATAGAGCAAAGAGGTGCTTTATTTCTAAATCTTCACTATCAGATGCTATATATTTTTTTGTTTGTTTTCTTGATGTTTTTGTTTTGTTTTATTTTTATTTGTTTCTTTCATTGAAAGAAATTGTAAAATTAGTGGGGGAGATTGGAATTACAGCCCATCCACAAACGTGTCTGAATCTCAGTGTTCCAAGTTGGCCATTTGGAGTCATAGTCAAGGTTTTACTGATCTTCACCTGGTGAAACTGGGAAGGAGGTGGCGTTCATTGTTTGCTAAAGGCAGTAAAATCTCCCCTCCAAGTGGTCAATTGTTCAGGAGAAAAAAGGTCAACATGGCATTAAACTATTTGGAGGAGTTCAGAGGTTGCTTTTTAAATGATATTGTCATCATTTTTTCCCCAGAAAAGTCAGAATATATAACAAGGGATCGAGATATTTTAGGCAATTTGTATTCATGATTATAAGCATTTTGAAATTCAATAAATTATACTACTTTCTTCCTGGCCTGAGCTTGAAACCAGTGCAATGGGAAGGAGAGAGTGGACAGACGAGGTAAAACTGTGTATCAATGTTGAAACCAAGGATGGTGAAATGAAAATTGATGTTCATGCAAAAACCTGTACATGAATGTTCATAGCACCTTTATTCAAAATAGCCAAAAATTGGAGATAACTTATGTGTTCCTCAGTAGGTAAAAGGTTAAACAAGATGCAGCACATAAACCCCACAGACTACTGCTCAGCCATGAAAAGTGTGAAACATCAGTAAACACAGAAACGTGATGAACCTCAAAGGAGTCGTGCTAGGGGAGGAGGAGCTAATCTCCAAAGGTTGCACTTCTTATAATTCTATCATATAAGATTCTTGAAAAGACAAATGATAGAAATGGAGAGGTACGGCTGAAAAGTATAGGAAGGGAGACCTTTGTGGTGATGAAATGAGTTCTGGATATAGATTTTGGTGATGATTACATGAAACTACGTATGTAATCAAATTGCAAAGAACTACACACACACACACACACACACACACACACACACACAAAGTGCATTTAAAACTGGTGGAATCCAAGCTCTGAGGACACTGGGTCAATGTCAGTTTCTTGGTGTTATTATTTAACAATAGGTGTTCAGTATGTCACCATTGGGGTCGCCTCATAGAGAGCACATAGGTCCAACCAGTACATTTTTTTTTAACTTATGAGTCTATAATTTTTTTCAAATTTGAAATGCATCAAAATCGAGTTGGATGGAGGACTGGATACATATGACAAAATAAGTATATAGTGAAATTGATGGTAGAGTCTCCGTTGAAAGTCAAGACATGTTTGTTTTGTCAATAAAGATTTATTAGAACACAACCATGCCCACTCATTTACACGTTCTCTGAGGCTGCTTTGCACTACAGTGTGAAAATTGCATAGTCATGACAGAGACCACATGTCCAGCACAGACTTTCAGATTTAATAGTCAAAGAAAAAGTTTGTTAAAACTTTGTAAAAACATTGTTAAAGAAGTCTGTCCTAGGCAATGGCTATTCACTGCGTAATTCTTTTTGTCAGGGTTCAGGCAGTTGTCTGTATCCTCTGCTCCTGGTGTGCTCTTGGCCAAAGAATGACCAGATCCACCAAAAGCAAGACAAGCAGGAAATGAAGTTTATTGAGGAAGAAAAAGACAGGTTTATAGAATAAGAGCAAAATACAGATTTACAGAGCAAGATATGCTTGCCATAGATAATGGGCCCCCTTATCGAGACAGAGAAAGGCTGTTGTGATGGTCTGGGGTCCTGTTTCCTACTGTCTGAGGGGCCCTCCTCATGGTTCTGAGGTCTCCTTGGAACCACTTTGATGGAGGGACAGTTAACAAGATGATAATTAGCTCTAAGTTGCTTTCCAAATTCTATTTTGCCTGGGCAGCCTGGCCTAGCAGGCATTCCTCCTTCCCCGAGGTGTGACAGTTAGTTACTTGGGATAGGATTTAGGAGGGGCAGCTCTAAGCCAGACCTGGGGCTAGTCCTCCTCCCCAGAGGGGTAATTGCTCCAGGCAGCACCAAGGTAGAGCAACACCCATTTTTTTTTTTTTTCTCTAGGCGATCCAGACTCCTATCTATCTACCCAACATTTTCACTTTTCTTTGTTTAAAAGAAAAAAATTATAATAAAATATTGGGGACAAAAATAGAGAACAATTTAAGACAGAACATGATTGAAAAGTGAATTGAATATAAGGAAATGCCAAAGGGAATATCAGAAAAATAAAGGTAGAACAACAGATGTTTAGTTGGGAAAAGAAATAGACACCAGAGTTAATACTGATCATCTTGTGAAAGAGAAGAGATAGGAAGGATTAAAAATGTTGATTGCAGTAGGGAGAAGTGGGAGGTTTTCCAAGAGCTATGAATAGCATAAGTAAATAGCCAGGGTACATCTGGAAGGTACTTGCTAGTGTAGACTGTGCCTACCCCCTCATCCATACCACCCCTCTCCCACCTATACAGCAGCACACCACACAAACGCCCTACCATGTGTCAGCAGATCTGTCATCTGCATAGAAGGTTTGGTTTTGTTGTCCTTGGGGGAGTTGAGAAAAGTTCTGGAGAGGCACTGAGTAGCAACGATAGAGCAGTTTGGGGCCTCGTAATGTTCAGATCCCCTTAGATCCCTGGAGAGGTTTTGAGGCCCCCAGGGAGAGAGGGCTTGACAATCAGAAGCTGATGATAATGGCTCTAGAGAGAGTTTGGAGACACTGAGTGCAGAGCAATTTAGGGAAGAAACCCTGCCCATGTCATCTTTTCTGGGATGTGAGCATTAGAAGGTCTTGGGAGGATCTTAGTCCAAAGGGAGTGGAATGCATAGGGAGGTTGGAGGAGGTTGGGGCATGTCGGGGGCAGTGGTGAGGAGTCCCCACCGAGTGTGTGGTGAGCAGCAGGGATAGCTCAGTGCTCGTGAGAGCCCAAGCCGGCCAGACCACAGGAAGCCTAGACACAGAACAGAGAGCAGCCCTCGCTGTACGCTAACGTGATGTTCTACCTCTTCATCTTCATTAGCACGACTTTATTTTTCCAGGAATCTCTTGCCTAAGCAAATAATTTGACAGTTCATTATGGGAACTTCCAAAAGGGGTCCTGAAAGACCCTCAACTGTTCAGTGAAAAGTATCCACAGACCATTTATATCCTAAAATTCTTCAAATCCCATGTCTCAAAATCTTTACCTTGCTGTTCTCACCAAATCTTACAGAAGTATTTTTCAACTTTTATTATCTCACCATGCACTTGAGCCTATTGTTAAATTTTCCAGAACACTTAAATTATGTTGATTAAAAAAAAAAAATGAGTAAGAAAAAGAGAATATACTTACTGTGCTCTAGACTTCTTTAGAAAATAACTTAATGATCTTTAAAAATGTTTGAGGTACACCTAAGATCCTCTCTCAGCCACGGCACACAGGTTTAAAATCACTGCCCTAGCGGTTGTATCTTGATCCCTACCCAATGCTAATTAAGCTGCCAGTTTGAAAGGTCCACCTTAAATAGCACTTCCAATTTTCAGTCCAGTTCTGACCTTACTTTACTGCTTCTGAAATACTACCAAAGCTATGGGAGAGGAGGTTCGCTCTAACGGTGGTAAGCAATAACCTCGTCTTCATCTTAACAGGTTGTGTTGGTGATAGTCGAGGACCATCGTTTGACACTGAAAAGAGCAAATGAGCAGCGCAGAGCGGGTTATTACCGTTTGCTGCAGCTAATAAACTTACGTGTACCCACAACTTGGCAATTCCCAGGAACGGTGGGGAGTCGCTTTTGTGATGAGGGGTAGGACTCGGCTTGTGTGACTGTGAGGTCTGGAACTACCAGAGTGTAATCTGTGGTCTGTGCTTCTTCCTTGCCTTTTGCATAAATTCTGAACTCTTCATAATATCTCATTAGGCCCTACAAGATGTGGCCCTGCTCCCTTCTCAGCAGTGATGTTTACTGGCATTCTCCCAGTTTTGACACTTACTATCGTCCTACATCCCAGAAATCCCTGAATCCCAGGCAAACTAAGTTGGTCACCCTATTTCTCACAGTGAATCCTCTTGCCCATAATTCACAATGAGTACACAAAAGGGACGTCTAGATTAGTGACTTTCAACCAGTGTGCTGTGAGAGATCTTAGGTATGCCTGGAAAAAATTTAAAGGTCATGAATTAAATTATTTTCTAAAGATGTTCTAAGCACAGTGAGTACATTCACTTTTTTACTCTTTTTGTGATCAACATACTTTAAGCATGTCACGGAAATTTAACTATAGGTTCAAGTGTGCCATGAGATAAAAAGGTTGAATAACACTGATCTAGATTCTGCCCACCTGCCTTCACCAGCCTTCAGCAGGGTGACCTTGGGCATGTCACTGAATTCATTTGTCTAGGGCCTCAGTTTATTCACCTGTAAAGGGATGTAATCTAGAGTACACATTTCATGCAGTTGTGGTACAAATGAAGTGAGATCATGCTGATGAAGTATTTCAAACACCTGTCATAGTTGACTGCCTCCCTACATTGACCCTCTCGTTAAGTTGACCTAATTTTTATAGACCAGACATGCACCACATGCTCATGACAGTACAGTAGGCCTAGTTCCTTATGTTGACCAATTCTGTGTGTTGACCAGTTTGTTACAGTCAGTCCCTTGGGTGGTCAACTTCCAGAGGTTCTATTGTAGTTATAAGAATAATTGAATATTGTCAATAATGCTTAAAACCATTCTGCCTTGTTGATTGTTTTGTTCCCTAGCTTAGCACCAGGCCTGGCACATCATAAACACTAACATATATCTTTAAATGAATAAATGGTTATTATTGTCATTTTTATTTCAGTTCCTCAAACATGCACTCTTCCACCTTGAGACCCCACACATTCTGCCATCGTGGTACCTGTGGCTTGGGGCATTCTCCACCATCAAATTCCCAGCCAACTTTCTTTCCCTGCATTCAACCTCTGCCCCACCTGCCTGATTCATGCTCACTAAAGTTATAGGTTTCAAATTAAGAATCACTTCTTCCACACAGCCTTTTGCAAAAGCCACCTATACCTTTCCCTAGCAATATTAGGTCACCCCTACGGATATTAAACTCCAAGAGGGCAGCAACCAAATGGACCCTTCAAAAAATTTTTTCCCAGAGCTCAGCACATCTAGGGCACTCAAATACATATATTTTACAGGAAGGAAATACATTCAATGAATTATATTTAATTAGATTCTCCCTGCTCTGTCACATATTTTGACAATTTCTCTATTTTATTCAAATTAAGTTTTTTTTTTAAAAGGCATATAATTTGGAGAATGATTTTCATCTTTGGAATTTGGTTCTAACCCTTCCTAGACGAGCATTATACATATCGATTTTTCCTGGCGACTTCACACTGAAATCTGATTAGCACCAGATTACAGTATGGGCCGGTTTTTTAAAGAGCCTTGCAAACCAAATCCTAGGCAATGGTTCAGCTGATCTCCTAAGTGGGCCTCTTCAAGGAAGCCAGTGAGCTGGGACGCTGGGGTGGCAAGCCGAAGAGTTAACTTGTGATAATACTTGCCCAAGCCTTGAAAGTGGAGCATCTGCTTCTTGGCCTCAAAAGTGAAACAATCCAGTAATTACAGTCCTTGGTGGGTTTTTTTTTTTTTTCCTACCTCAGGAAACATTTTGCAACTAACTAGCAATTTCCAAAAATATGGCTCAAGCAACACATGTCCTTATCTTTTGGTGCAGGAGAGGGTGTGAGCTTTAAGAGACAGGGGATCGTTATCTTAGGGGACTCTGGCAAGGTACTCTTGAGGACAGCTTTTAATTGGGCAAGCACGTGATTATCTAGGTCTGGGACTTGGAAACGCTCTTCCAGGAAAAGCCAAGGCCCCCATTTCCAAGTCCTCTAGTTAGGACAGATCGAAATGGCAGCCTCGGTGGGCAGGAAGTAAATAGCTTGGCATTTTCATATCCCTTTCTGGGGGCTGGGATTTTGCTTTCAATTTTTCAGCAATCCCAGGTTTTTGGAACCTGTTCAGAAAGCAAGACAAGAATTCCAGGTGAGCAGCCCACTCGTCACTATAAATAGCAGGTGGCCAGGTGTGACAACTGTAAATGCTGCCATCAAGTCGTGGCACCCCGCGACTGCATGATGGTGGGTCCCCACCAACAAGGCTGGCATCCTCTTCACCTAAACCAGAGGGAGAGAAACAATATAATTGAACTGGACTAACCACCACCTTGGTGTGAGCCTTGAAATCACTTGCAGGTTCCCAAGTTCAGAGCCACTTGAAATATGGATTCTTTTTTAGTGATAGCTTACCTGCATTCTCTGTTGATTTCAAGGCCTTCTATACATAACAGTAATTCTCAAATTTAAGGGAGCATAAAAATCACCTGAGAGCTTTTAAAAACTCAGATTCTCAGATCCAGCTTTGCAATTGCCTCTTCCAGGCAGTCTTTCCTGAGTCTTGAGGCCTCTCCTTTTTCCAGGAAAATAAAAAATAAGCAAACTTGTCTATCTTCCAATATTGCTTCAGAGCCCTGTCCCTAGCTGATAATAGCTCGGTAGACACATTGTTCCAAGATTTGCTGGGATCACTCTACAAATTTTCTCAGATGCATGAATGAAAACTTTCCAGGGAGCAGGCATGCAGGTACAGCTAAGGGAAGTGACTGCCAAACCTTCAACTTCCCTATCTTGCCTGAGCTGGCTGTCTTTTCCCAAGTTCACTTCTCCTAATTCACAAAGCGAAGTTGGGTTTTTGGCTCTTTATGTCTAAAAATTATCAATATTTATACTATATTTGTAATATTTTGCTTAGTTTTATACTAATCATATTAATAATAATAGCTCAATCCCAAATAATGTTTTAAACTATTACAGCATTCTGGTGAGATGAAATAAAAATAAACTTCAAGTTTATACACATTTTAGAAGTCATATATTTGACAGGATGATAAATAAAGACCTTTAAATATAAAAATATGTTTCATTAGGAAAATAATATGTAGCAGAATTTGAATGGAAATATAAGTTTAAGGAGAAGAAGTATAATGTAGAATTACCTTATATTTAATGAGTATGTTGAACCTATTTTAAGATGGTTATGGGTATTAAATTGTTATCACAATTAAATTCCATTAGATATATTTAAAAGAATAAACACATTGCTTTATTTTAGAAATTGTATGCTCTTGAACTATTTAAATGTATGTTGCAAAATTATAGATGTCACCTTTAATAATGTGCAAGGGGACTTTCTCAGTTATTAATTCCCACATAATAAACCACCCCTGACCCTTGTGGCTTAAAGCAATGATCATTTTATTTGGTCCTAATTCTGTGGGTCAATCATCTAGGCTAGGTTCAGCTGGGAGGTTGTTCTGCTGGTCCCATCTGGGATCTCACATGCAGCGCATTTATCTAGCAGTGAAACAGTCCAGGATGGTCTCACTTTCATGTCTGGAAGTCAGTGCTAGTGGTTGGCTGCTTCACGTAGCCTGTTATCGTCCAGTAGCTTAAATCCCACTTCTTCCTATCTTTAAAGAGAGTACAAGACTTCCAGAAGGCTATGTGCACTGTCACACCTTTTCACTTCTGCTTCATTCTAATTGTGTCACAGTTCAGTATCAGAGTTCAGCAAACAGCTCTTCTCCACATGGGATTAGAAGTCTGTAGCTCTTCCTCTCTGTGACTTTGCCATTCCAGCCTGCAAAGGGGGAAGAAGAATGTGAAGAAAACTTCTCAGTGCTTTGACCCAGGACTGATACAACTCTCACTTGTTCACATCACATAGGCAAAACTAGTCAAATAGCTATACGTGGATTGAAGGGGCATTTGGAAAATGTAGTTCCTGAACGGAGACTCTTTCCAAATACCAACTCTCTATTATTAAAGCATAAATTTTGGTAGGAAGTTAGGCATCTCTGCCCCAAAAGTACTGTTTGTGTCCTTATTTCACAGATAAGAAAACCAAGGTACAGAAAAATTAACTAACTTTACCAGCGTAACAAACCTAGAAAGTGATGGGAAGACTGGAGATTGGAAACAAGAAGTTCGTGAGCCTAAGCCCACACCTTTAGCCACGTACAACAGACTAGACTAATTATCTTCCTGGAATCTAAAGTACTATCCCTCTATTAAAATCTCTGGCAGATAGGACCTTTGTTCCAAGTTGCTTCAGTAGAGAAGTGCGTGAGTTGTTCCATCTCCTTGTTCTCCCTGCCTTAGTCTGCTCAGTCTGATATAGCAAAATGCCACAAATTTGATGGTTTAAGCGATAGACATTTACTTCACACAGTTCTGGAGGCTGAAATCAAGATGAGGGTGGTCTGTTTCTGGTAAGAACCTCCATCCTGTTTTGGAGATGGTCACCTCCTTACTATCTGCTCGTGTAACATGAAGAGAACTCCATGGTGGATCTTCTTATTGGGGCACTAATCCTATCAGATCAGGCTCCTGCCCTTACGCTTTCATTTAGCCTTAATTACTTCCTTAGAGGTGCTCCTTCTAATATAGTCGTACTGGGTGTTAGGTCTTCATATGATTTTTGGAGGATCAGTCCGTAATTCTCCTAACATCACTTGTGACTGAGATCACCATTTGGAGGAAAGAGCTTATTAGGACAACACTTCAAAGGACCTATCTAACTAACAAGATGTGTGACCTTGCGCAAGCCCTCAGCTTGCCCATGCCAACATTTGGCTAACTTTTTCTGTAGAGAGGAAGACATTAAATACTTTTGGCTTTGTGAGCTATGCAATCTCTGTCACAACTACATTGCAGTGCTCTGTCTTTGTAGCTTGAAAGGAGCCATAGACCATACAATTGTCCCTCTGCCTCTGTGGGTTTTGTGGGGATGCATGACCTTTGAAATGAAGACTTATTTTCCCAGCCTCCCTTGAAGTCATGTACAGCTGTGTGACGCATTCTGGTCAATGCCTTGTAAACAGTCTGGGTTCCCTACATGGACTCCCTGTCCTACCAACCATGGATTTCCTGACTCTGGACTCTTTACATGCAAAAGAGAAAGAAACTTTCATTTTTCCTAAGCCATTCTTATTCTGTTACTTACTGCTGCTGTCCCAGAACTCCCTGCCCCCCTTTGAAGGGAACGATTCTCTACTGAAAGTCCTTGGGAGCTGCTTAGGCAGGAGTTGTCTTTAATGTCTCTCCCTCAGCAACCCCTGTCCAGGTTGTGAAGTGGTTACTGGCCACACAGAGGCCCACATTTCCTCAAGTCCATGTACCTGACTTCCTGTTCACTCTGGCTTCAGACCATATATAATATATATATTTATTGTGGATAATGCTTTTTTGGAAAACTCTCACTGATGCCACTTCCTTGCCCCTCCCAGCTTCTAGTGGCTCCAGGCCTTCCCTGGCTGTGGCTGTCTCACCCCAACCTCCGCCCCTGTCTTCCTGTGGTCTTTTTCTCTGTTTTGTTCTTCTCTTCTTTTCCAAGGAAAGTTGCTATTGGATTTACGGCACACCTGTGCAATCCAGGACGATCTCATGTCTAGGCCCTTAACTTAATTATACATTGATCTCATTCAATTCAAGGTTTTCAGGGTCAGGACTTGATTGTACCTTCTCAGGGGCAACCATTCAATGTACTCCTCTCCTTTTAGAAAACATTTATTTAAAATCCAACTTTCCCTCTTCCTTTTTCTACCCTAACTTCCCCAGGGTAGATGTTCTTCCAAAATTAATTTCCATGATACTGAGGATGACTTAGACATGGAATGTGAGGGATAAGAATGATCCCGCTTTTTGGAGAAAGTGGGAAGGAAAGAGGCATGGCAGGTTTATGGCTGTTCCATTTTAGTGGTCCTGGCACAACCTTTGGGCAATACATTGAGTGAAAGTTTGTCTGCAAATCAGAGGACTTTGGTGAAGTCCTCACCAACACGAAGCCCAGTGTGGCCCTTACAGATCCTCAAAAGGTGTTCGTGAAGAAATGGAGGTACCTAACTAGCTACCTGGATTTATGAAGATCCACTGTGTGTTTCTTTTATTTTGCTATTTTATGTGTGCATTCACAAACCCTACGCTTTAGTTTCAAAACCCTGGTCTTTGAAAAGTATGCGGATGGCATCTTACTTCTATGTTTGTTTTTGTGTGTTTCGCTTAATATTTTTCAGAGACTTATCCACTTTTCATGCTGTGTAGGATCCCATTATGCCTGACCTCTGTAAGCATGCACTCCTTCCTTCTGAGTATGGGACAAGACGCTCTCTGGAATTGGAGTTTTGCAACCTCTTGTGAACTATAGTCTAACAAGATAGGTCAAGGAATCTCTTTATGGCCAGTTTCTGCAAAGAAAGGCAGGAGGAAAGTTGGAGTAGTGTTTTTAGGTTATGGCTGGCTTTGGGGAAAAGGGGCTCTGGGTTCCATGACCCACCTTGGGGCAGAGGAACTCTCTTACATGGCTGGCCTTGGAGAGAATGAGATTCTCTTCCTTTGGGGCTGTTGTTTTCTGAGTCTAAACAATGGTAAGCCACATCCACCTTGCCTTTGGCAATTAAGTGCCACCATCTGGCTCCTGTCACCCTTAGGTTTTGTTTTCCCCATTGTTTGGGGGATGCCAAAACTCCTCCTAGGAATTTATTTCTCAATGCTGTGGTGAAGG
Source organism: Loris lydekkerianus (assembly GCA_963574355.1). Classification (NCBI taxonomy): domain Eukaryota; kingdom Metazoa; phylum Chordata; class Mammalia; order Primates; family Lorisidae; genus Loris; species Loris lydekkerianus. The sequence goes on from CAUYPK010048190.1 coordinate 21,204, forward strand.
TTATGTTCTCTTGACCGTCCCCAAATGGGTGAGCAGATTTTGCATAATAAATATACTCTAGCATTCCAGTTTCCCAAAGCTTATGGGTACTTTCCTCTGCAGGATACAAAGGAAGTTCTGGCATTTCAGCTTCACTTAGTGTAGACCAACTGAAGTTCATATCTTAGTCAGACAACCAAGCGAATTGTTAAAAACCAAGGAAGGTTTGGCAGCATTCAGAGGACCCTGCACTGAGCTTCCTCAGACTATCCCCATTCTACTACATCCCAAAAGAGACCTTTGCCTAGAAGTTGGGAATTCAATTTGCTTTGCTATTGCTGCAGGATTACACTTTTCTCTGTTTTTCAAAGGAAACCCTTCTTCTTCCAGGGAGACAGAAGAAGGAGCTTTCAGAGCCTTTTACAAACACTGAGCTGCTCATTTAAAGCTCTAAATTCGTCATTCTCCTTATCTCAAGTTCTCTAACACAATTACAAACAGCTAACCCCATTATATTTCTTATTTTAATAAAAATGTTCTATGCCATTAACTACTTAGTCACCCAGAACCTTGACTTTAATTGGCACCTAATTAGAGGTATCCACGGGCAGTGCCTGTGGCTCAAGGAGTAGGGTGTCGGCCCCATATACCAGGGGTGGTGGGTTCAAGCCTGGCCCCGGCCAAAACTGAAATAAAAAAAAAAAAAAAAAAAAAATTATAGGTATCCACAAGGGATAATTTGAGTAACTGTTTGGACATTACCTGGTATGGTTTACCAGTGCCTCTGCCCACTGGAAATAGGGTCATTGTTGCCTTTCCATCTAATCAGATCAGAAAACCAATTCCAGAAAACTCGAGACGGACTGTGGGAACTCATCCTTCATACCCGTTCCGCTGCAGCTCCCTCGGGGCGTGGCCAATGCAGGTGTGGCTTCCCTGAGAACCAAAGACAAGAGCCTGGATTGGTGAAGGAAGGTGAAGGAAGGTGGTTTATTCAAGTGTGGGTAGCTTGAGGAGATGGCAGACTATGGTCTCAAAGACCATTTTATCTGCTCTGCTTCCAAACTTTCACAGGGAAAAGGGAGAGGTAGTAGCAAGCAAGCTTTGTGCAAGTCTGCATGCCTTGCTAGATCACTGTCCGCAAACAACAGGTCCTCCAGTGATCTTGTAATCAGCGGTGTGTGGTTAGTCTAATCCAGACTCTTGATCTGTTTTTTCTCAAGGTCATTTCTAATCTTGTTCCTGGCAGCTGTGTGAGCAAGCAGCAGGTTAATTCTAAACTTTTAAGAAAGAACAAGCCCAAACCATACTAGGGGAGCAAAATGGCTTTCTTTTAGCAAGCCTGTTGTTTATAGTCTAAATGGCCTTTGGGGTGTTCTTACAAGGACAGCTGGTCAAGCCATTCTCTATAAGGCTATTATCCTTGAAGCTGAAGCTTCTAGTCCACAGATCAGAGCAAGAATAGCTGGAATCTGTGATCAGATAGACCCAGGCTGTCGTGTCACCTCTTGCCTCTGACCTTGATGGTGTGAGTGTCCTGCTACGTAAGGCTTCTTTACAGACCACAGCACACACGGAGGGGTTGGGAAGAGGGGGATTCCTAAAACGCAAATCTGATCCAAGCACTTCCAGACTTCATACGGGTGTCAGCAGCCCTGGCTGTCTCCCGCTGCTCTGTCCAGTTACGCCCGGCTTTCTACTGGAATTTCTTCGTGTTCCCAGAATGGGCACTTCAGTATCACACTAGACTTTGAATTTTCTTTACTTTTCCTACATGGAAATTTCATTCCCTCCACCCCCACCCCGGGTTCATTTTGATTTCAATTGCTGTTTTCACTGTGCAGTCTCCCCTAAGGACTCTCTGCTATGTCCCCGGCCTCAAACACCCCCCCACCCCCCCACCACCCCCCACCCCATCCCCCGCCTGGTGTTGCTCTTCTGTAGTCTGAGGGCTTTCTGGGCTCACCTCCACTCTAATGCATGCTACTTCTTTCCCTCCCACAAGACCATGTCCCTGCCCCCTCTCCAGCACCTCTGCTCTCCAGCCCAAGGGAGGGCTGTGCCTTTGTGACCTTTGCAAGCACAGCCTTCACTCAGCAGGGGCTCCACAGTGGTTTGAGAAACGAATAAACATTTGATTTGTCTAGTTACAGGCTGCAGCGACCTTGCGCTCTGGATGATAATGGGGCACCAAATCAAACATTTCTCTTTGAAAGTTCCCTAGGCAAGTTACTAGGAGACCCACTTTTCCTCCAGGCTGGGCCATTAGCTGTGTGACCTCAGGCTCCAGAAGGAGGCACTTTCCAAAATGCTGTAAGTGCTGGCAGAGGGGATAAATGAACACATGTTTATTAAACATTTCTGTGTGCTGCGTGTTTCAGAGGATTAACTCCTCAGGAACTCTTCAGGAAGGGGATGCCTTTCTTGCGCCAGGGCCTGTGATATCTGAGCTCACCAGTTTACCTTTGCTTCATAGCTACTCCCCTGGGAAAGACACTGACGTAAGGCCCTAAGAGAAGAAGTCAGTGTCAAACCATCCTGCATTTAAATCTGCTCTTGGTACCTTGGTCTAATGTCTGTGTTTCTCTGCAGTCCTCGCTGAATTGTTGTAAAATAAGTTGCTTATTAATTCTAGCATTCAGGTCATACAGCAAAATTTCAGGTCCATTTTTACTGATTTCAGGATTAGGAGTCTGAAGGCTCGAATGTCAATCTTACCCCTGCCCGTCGTTTACCTGACAACTTCTGTAAGCCTCAATTTCATTATATATAATATCATCATAATAATAATCTCCAGTTAATAGAATTATGTGGATTAAATAAAATAAGAGAGAAAATATTACCTTTTATTATTATGGTTATTTTAGAGATGGAGTCTCATTATATTGTGCAGAATGGACTCAAGCTTCTGGGCTGAAGGGATTCTTCTACCTGAGCCTCCCAAGTAGCTGGAGATTACAGGTATGCCACTACCACACCTAGCTTATTTTATTTTTGATACATGTTACAGTCTAAAATAAGTGCTCAGAGATTCCAATAGTTTCTCCTTTCACTTACCCTTGATTGTGCGCTTCACATCTGTAAGGGATTCTAAACTTCTTTTGCAAACGTGTTTGCTTTCTTCCCAGTACTCCACGTGGATCTACGATCCCCAGATCTTATCGCACTGGTTTCTTTTTTCTGGTTGTTTTTTGTTGTTGTTGTTTGTTTGTTTGTTTTCATTGATAGGATGACCTTAGGTAGAATCCAGATGGTGGAAGAGACATATTTGAATTAAAGAGAGAGGAAACTGTAGTGTGAATAAAGGGTGATGGAGGGCAAGCTGTGGGGTGCTGTACGGTTGGATTACAGGAAGGCCTACAGGTGCAGAACGCAGGGGAGGAGCTGCCTTAGGGAGGGGGGAGGCGGCCTGCAGCCCCTCAAGTGGAGCCTTATTCTGAATGAGAAAGGACCCTGGGCATGCTTTATTCCAAGCCAATGAATCCATCCTCTGAACTCCAGACAATTCTCACAGCTTTGGGATTATGAAGTGTCTACCCTACTGGCTTTAACATTAAACGGACCTGAATTTGCCTCTGAGTTACTTTGCCCTGGACATCTGCACTGACCACAGCCTCACAGCCTTGTTTACTGTCTTCCTAAGGTGTGGAAAATAATGCTGATTGCTTAGATTTGCAGTGAAGCTTAAGGAAATGCTTGTGGAAGTGCTGTCATTGTGGAAACAGCTCTCGTGAGGTTGAGACGGCTCAGGCACATTCCTTGTAAGAAAGCTCCTTCTGTTTTCAGATTTTTCTAGCACTGGATAGGTGGAAGTTTCATTAAATGTAACAGAAAATGGGGAATCGCAGTAGATTCTGAGAAGATGAATGGCTTGATTCAGATGACTCCTCCTGCCTATGAGGGCAGAATGGGGTGGATGGGGGAAAGATATTGCAAACAGAGGCCCATGATACAGTCCAACGATTAGAGACACAAAATGCACTGACCGTTTCTACGTGCCGATGTGGATGGCGCACACCACACACATGAAGGTATTTACATCACAGTGTAGCTCCTATTATTACATCATGGAGGAGAGTAATGGTTGAGGTCACGCCCCCATCTTATGTGGTGTCAGGTGGTTAAGGCCCCGTTTGAGTATAAGCTTATACTTGTGATATGAGAACGAAAGGAAAGCATCTCTCCTCTTATTACTATTGTCACTGTAATAAATGCCTTTTGGAGAAAAACTTGGTAAAAATTAATAAGATAATAGTGATGGCATTGCTTTTCCTCCAGACCACCTCTGCTTCCCGCAGGTTGTATCTCCCCAGTCACAACATGCCTAACTGACACCTCACCATGGAGAGCACCCTCTAACCCAACCGCCGCTCAACTGTCCCTGCAGATTCTTCCCTCCTCCCTAGGGTCTTCCCACTCATCTTGGCTGTCCTAGTCTCCAGCTGCAGTCCCCTGCTCCCAGGCTGTGGACTGGTACTGATCTGTTAGAACTGGGCCATACAGGAGGTGAGTGGAGAGCCAGTGACGCTTCATCACCCCCAGGAAAAAAGCTCAGGGCTCCCACTGATTCTGCATTACGATGATGGGTATAAATATTTCAATATACATTACAATACAATAATATAAATAAAGTGCACAATAAACGTGACATGCGTGAGTCATCCTAAACCACCACCCACCCAACCCCAGCCTGTGAAAAAATTGCCAAACTGCAACAAAAAAATAGCAGGGCGTTGTGGCGGGTGCCTGTAGTCCCAGCTGCTGGGGAGGCTGAGGCAAGAGAATCGCCTAAGCCCAAGAGCTGGAGGTTGCTGTGAGTCCTGTGATGTCATGGCATGCTACGGAGGGCCGTAAAGTGAGACTCTGTCTCTACAAAAAAACAAACAAACAAACAGAAAACGGGACAGGTGTTTCCCAGCACAGCCCAGCATTCTCCAACAGTCAGATACACCCACACTGGTTCATTTCAGCCCCTAACGGCCTCGTCAGCTCTACCTGCTCTGTTTTAGTTGCTCACACGTGCCCTTGGCTTGTGGACTTCTGGCTGGCAAAGTGTCATTTTATGGACATGACAGTGTGTTGCAAAGTGTTCCTGGGCAGAGAGTCTAGCAAATAGAATTCCCTTTGGAGACCATGACCTGTGGGAACAGCACAGGGCTGAGCTCTCGGGGCCCAACGTGCCTTCCCTGTGCAGTGCGTGGCCCCCACATTCTCCTCAGATCTTGAGTACTGGAGGGTCCTTTCATTCCTCCTCACCCTCAGGGCTTCTCACAAAGGTGGCCACGGGCTTGCAGGTATTGTTTGGGCAGTTTGGGCAACTGAAAAGTGATGCAAATGAGTAGGCGGCTCAGCCAAGACTGCGTTAAAGTCTCCCTCAAGTCCATGTCTTTCCAGTGCAGAGGGCATGCCTGGGCTGGGATCCTCTATCTGCTCTGCGCTGCCTCATGTGCCTCACACGACGCAGGTCACTTTTACAAAGGTCACCTCCCCCTTCTCTTGAAGCCACCCTGTGGCTGGTTTGCTCCTGCCTTGGGCAATTCCTATTGGTCTCATAGATGAGTCTTTCAACTTCTGATTGGACTTCTGAAAGGCAGGAGTTGTTGCCATTTAAGTCTGCTGGTGCTTTTGACTTAATCAGCACTCAGTAATCAATTCTTGGATGAATGATGTGATTATTTACATTAGTCAGGCGTTGGGTGCCACGGGCCTTCCCCCTCTCTGTTCCCATCTTCTTACTACTTCCATTCTTTTCATCAGAGAGGGATAACTTTTTGAGAGATGGTAATAGGAGAAATTGTTTTCAAAGGCAGGTCAGGCAATTTTCTATTACGGTTTGACCGGCTGGTGTGTGGATGTAAGACCCTGAGCTCACGGAGTGCTGGGCAGACTCCAAGTATGCTGCTTGTGTTAGCACTTAAAATCCAAGTGGGCCAGACTCCAGTAATGTGGGGCAGATATAGGGTATTGTGGAAGTACTAATATTAATGTCTTAGTTGTAACAAACGTACCGTGGTTACAGATTTTACCTTTAGGGGAAGCCGGGTGAAGGGTAAATGGGAATGTTACACTTTACCTTTGCGATTGTTTTATACATCTAAAATGATTCCAATGGACAGTTTATGTTTTTAAAAGTGGGCTGGCCAGCACTCTGGGAGGCTGAGGCAGGTGGATTGCCTGAGATCACAGGTTTGAGACTAGTTAGACCTCATCTCTGAAAATAGCCGGGTGTTGTGGTGGGCACCTATAGTCCCAGCTACTTGGGAGGCTGAGGCAAGAGGATCAACTTGGGCCCAAGAGTTTGAGGTTGCTGTGAGCTACAATGCAAGGGCCCTCTACTAAGGGTGACAAAGTGAGACTCTGTCACACACACACACACACACACACTCAAAAGGCTGCTTGGCGAGAAAACTTGAGTTTGAGCAGCTGTCTCTTATTGCGCATTCTCACATCTAGTTATATCCCAGCAATTTGTAAAGTAAGGTTGAAAATGAGAACTGCAGGAAAGTTGAGAAATGCTCCTGTAAGGTAATCCATGAAAAGGTAGCAGGGAAAATAAAAGCAAAACAAACAAAAAATGGAACCGTATGCAGCTGGCAGGGTGGCAGGGAAAGACGACATGGAAAGCCAGGCTGGGTGCAGCAGCTCACACCTGCCATCCCAGCACACTGGGAGGCTGAGGTGGGAGGATTGCTTGGGATCAGGAGTTTAAGACCAATCTGGACAATACAGTGAGACCTGGTCTCTATTAAAAAATATTTTTTTTAAATATTTTTATATTTAAAATATTTAAATATTTAAAATAGGTGTGGTGATGTGTGTTGGTAGTGTCAGCTACCTGGGCAGCTGAGGCTGGAGGATCCCTTAGCCCTGCGGGTTGAGGTTGCAGTGCGCTATGATTGTTCCACTGCACTCACTAAGGTCACAGAGAAAGACCTGTCTCCTTCAAAACAGAACAAAAATTGGGAGCCAGATCGCCCACGAGGAGGCAAGTCAGCCCAACAGCCAGCACATGCAAAGTCAAAGTCAGTAGAATGGCTACTTGGTTTAGCTCCCAGGACTTGGAGCACCTCAGTTGCCTCCTTTTCCTCATCTTTAAAATGACCTCACCCGGACTCGCAAATAAAGACATGTAATACAATTCCTTAAAAGAGTAAGTTTCCTTGTTCTTCAAATTTTGCTGTTTATTTTTCCTCAAGAACAACAGAGATCGTCTCCCATCAGCTAGTTACAGTCGAAAACCTCAGGCCAGCAGGTCTGCTTCTGTGCGAGCGTTTTCACTTTGTGCAGGCGAGTTCTGGGTTCCTGTTAGAAGAATGTTCACACTGACGCTGAAGCCATTTGATTTCTAAATCTAGTGTAACAGATGTGAAGGAGGACCATATTACTTTCTGTGTTACACAAAGGGTCTTTCTTTTACCCAGAAAGCCAGACACATCTGATTCTGGGTAGGCTTGGTCTTCACAATCAAGGGACTGGTTCTGTCATTACCTTACACCAGATTTTCTTAACTCCATCCATGAACAAATATCTGTGCCTAAACTCTCTAGAGCAGGCGTCCTCAAATTTTTTAAATAGGGGGCCAGTTCACTGTCCCTCAGACCGTTGGAGGGCCGGACTATAGTTAAAAAAAAAACAAAAAAAAAAACTATGAACAAATTCCTATGCACACTGCACATATCTTTGTTTTGAAGTAAACAAACAAAACGGGAATACAATCACACTGCCTCATGTGGCCTGCGGGCCGCAGTCTGAGGACCCCTGCTCTAGAGATACTTGTTGGTTCCTTAAAAGCTGAATGTGACATTTCATATATGCCCCCCCCCCCTCTTTTCCCCTATGGAGTGATTTCATTCACCTTCCAGGGGTCCACAACTCAAAAATGGAGATGTATCTTTCCATAACCAAAAAACCTAAATTAAGACACCTGTTACATAGAGACATAGATTCAGTAATCTTAATGTCTAGCACTTGAAAGAAATACCTAGATAATGCCTGGCTGGCTAACCTGCACTCCTGCTCCTCAGTACTCGGCATTTACCCAGCAGCACACGGGCTTGTAACTGGTGGTTCCTTCTAGCCGTGGCACTGAGTCTTCCCTCATGAAGACTTGTGGATTTTCACTGGAGGCATGTTTGTTCATCAAACCTCAATTTAAATGATCTCTCAGGGAGACCGCATGACTCTGGCTCTTCTTGCCTTCCTAGTCCTTTCAAAACAGGACTTTTTAAAAAAAGTCATATATAGCACAGGCCATGACCAGCAAGTACGAGTGACTTTGTAACTAACAATAGTTTGAAGGAGAAGACTGCCTTACAGAGAGATCTTCTGCCTGGCAAAACATGGTGAAGGGTCCCAAGTGAAATTTAAATGTAAGATCCTGGGGGACATGCATCTAAGGAGGACGCTAGTTTGTTTCGTCTGTTGTTTTCAAGCACTTCCTCGCAAAGGCTTACACGTGAAACGTCTTAGGATGTCCATCAAGGGGGAGGTGGTGGACACCTGAAGCTGAGAACCCACATTTCTTTCACTTGATTTTAAGTGAATGAAGAGTCATTTCTAATATTACTGGGATCTCCTTAACTTTTGGAGAGTAGTTTAATTTCTCCAGCAATTTAACTTCCCTTTGTACATGAACCGAAGTCTAAGCTTGATGTACTTTATAATGTGGTCCCTGAAACAATGTTCATAGACTATATAAGAGACGCTACAAGGGCACTCAGGCTCATGACCTCTATTTAGTAGCAGTTGTATGATCAAATATAATAACTAAAAGACTAAATGCTTGTGGCTCTTTTATATATATTTAAAACACACAGTAAGAACATAAGAACATCTGAAATCATTTCGAAGGTAAAAGGATTATCAACCAAAATCTTTGGAAATTCCATAAAATTTAAATATCTTGAAACAGTCCAACCAAAAAGGAAAAAAAAAAAAAATCTCAACATTTGGCTATGGAGGGCACTTCACATGTGAACCAAATGGCGTTGTGACATTTCCTTCAGGTAAACTTGTCACTAAATCCCATTAGAAAGAATACAAGAGCGATATTGGAGACATCCCAAAATACCACTTACTCAATGAGAACATTCTGTTACGCAGTGATTTTCTACGGCGGGCTTTCCTTTACACTGCATATGTTACATTTCTACAGTGCAATGTCAAAACAGCCTCCAAGTTTTGCAAAGTAGGTCAATGTCCATTCTACAAAAATATTAACTTACAGTACATAACACTGGATAACTTTAATCTGTACATATTTTCCTCCCGTAATAGGTGACACATGTCAGTTTGTACAAGTTAGGGGGAATAAAAAAAAAAAAAAAAGACCCACACATCTGGTTTACACGTGGATTAATAGCCCACAGAGGCAACCAGAAGTGCTGGGATGAATATAGTTTAGAAAGTATAAATACAGTGGTTAAAAATATTCAGCTTTTAACAAAATGATACAAAATAAATCATCTTAGATTTTTTGACTGAAAGGTATCTAGTTGAAATGTTCTGCCAAACAGCCGGCCAAATGATCCAAAAGGTTAAGGCTGACTTGACTTAGCAAGCTGCAGCACAACTGAAAACATGGGTGCAGTTCAGAGCTCTTCAAATGCATAGCTTCATTGTTACACGCACGTTAATTATACTCCTTCAATTAGTTAATCCTCTAGACAGTTGCCTTTTTGTTTTGCATGCATCCCGTTCCATTTTCATCAAGGGCATCTCTTCCTTGATCAATCATGCGCTTTGCTTTAAATTTGTTTCTGTAATTTTTTTTTTTTTTTGAATGTTTTGTTTGTTAAGCTGTCAATACCTCCAACACTTGGAAAATGAGCTATAGATGCCGTTTTACTTACAGAAGAGAATCATAGCTATATGGACAATGCAAAATGAAATGAAACAAGTGTCAGAAGCAGTTTATAAAAATGGCACATTTATTGCTACAGAACGGTCATGTACATGACTTCATCGAATAACTACAGATGAGAAACAGGTAATGGCCTAGACCAAGCTGGGTTTGTTTTTTTGTCTTGAAGGAACTCCAGCACACAACCTGTTCGGACACTTCTACAAATCAGAAATACACCAAAAACATGAAAAAATCGAGGCACTCAGCCACACATTGAAAACAAGGTGTAACTGTTTATGTTTTTTTTTTTTTTTTTTGAAATATTTTCCTTTTTTTTCTTTTTTTTAACAATTTTTTTAGTTTTTTTTTATGCTGCAGCTATGTGTACAGTCGCAAAAAATTTCCCCGCTGCGACCTACAACTAAAAAATAAAAATAAAAACAAAAAACAAAACAAAACAAAAAAAAACCCCGAAAACAAAAACCAACAGAAGAGCTACCTTACAGTTTCATCTTGGTAACACATGGTAAAATAACATCTTTTAAATAGTAAAATAAAGTAACAAACTTTTACTCATAATGATTCCAAAAATCTACAAAGAAGAAATATTCAGAATCTGACAATTTTTTTTTGTAATATTCATGGTATAAAAGGATTGCTCCTGCGAAAAATAAGCCAAATATATTTTTTATTTTTAAATTTAGTTTTTTTTTTTTTCCTACTAGGGTGTACTACAGTCTATTTTATAGCAAAAAAAGCACTAGACAAACAAAGCTTTATAACAAAAAGCCAGGCACTGATACATGGTAAATCTCTGCTTTTTTTTTTTTTTTTCTTATCTTCACTTAATTGCATCACAAGTAACAAGAATGAAAAAGGCCACAGTTCATATATTTTCACCATTACATATGTCTATAATACTTGAAATGAGTATGGCAAAACCAGCACTGCACAAAGATGAGTCCACTTCGAGTCCCATGAGAGAGAGCATGTCTCTAAAGAAAAACAAACAAAACCAAAGCAAAATAAAGAGAGCGGCCCGAAGGCCTTGGTGCCCCATTGTGTTGGAATTCATCATATTCCATCTTGACTTTTTTGCTTCCAGTCAGCCAGCAGACTAAATTTTTGTGCTTGTTTATGCTGAAATTGTTTCATTCCTGACTCAAGTTCACTTTTGGACACTTTTTGCCTGTTGGATGCAAAGATGAAAATCCTCTCAACCCCAAGTCTTGGTTCGACTCCCTCCCCACTCCCCAACCCCTCATAGAAACAAAGACCATTATTTTTATTTTAAAAATAAAAATCAAGAAACAGGAAAAGGTGAAAAACGAAAAGGAATCGGAAGACTGAATCAGAACCAGTTGCACCACGGGGTGGACTGACGGTTGTATAGACGTTAGTGTCCCTTGCAGTTACACAGAAGACAAATGTAAAACTTTCTAGATGAACAGATCCCTATTCTGCATATTCATAAATTAACTTGAATGTGGAGGTGGATCAACTGTTCCAAGTTGTTTTTCAAGTCTAAGTTTCTTAGAGAGATCCCCAGCCTAAGTATACACATCATCATACACACAGTGTAGTATGGACCCTTATGAAATTTTTGCTTAGTACTTTAATCCTGTCTTCTGCTAAATGTCATTCAAAAATCCAGTGCAGGATACCAACATCTTACCTGGGGGTTTGATAATTACAAAACAACACCAAGAAAAAACACACTAAAAAGGCCACATTCCCCCTTTTTTTTTTTCTTTCTTTTTTAATGGGGATACAACCCAATTAATATGGATAGGCGTAGATCGTGTTTCTCCACCAAGCAAAATGTAGCGAGCAGCTTTTGGTGGCTGTTAGAAAAGTTTTTCTCTTATTTCCAAAGGGAATTCAACAATAGAGGTATTACATTACAGAGTAATGAATACGTTAAAAGCTGGTGAATGATAGATTGCAGCTTTTACTCTGTTTGGAGAACGAACTATAAAGCACCGATGTAAAAAATAATCAAATGACTACAATTTAATTTTTTTTGCTTTGTTTACAGATTTGAAAACTTTAATTCAGCTCTAGTAAGCACCTATATGATAACATGTATCAAAAGTGCCATTCTTAAAATGTACATCAATGCAGGGAGTGTTCCCAGTTCCCTAAAGAGTAAACACCATTATTTTCTTTTATACATTTATCCTGAATGTGATCAGAGTGTATCTGCTTCCTATATAATCTTGTTCCTAGGGATACCCGCCTTGGTAGACTATACAAAATGAGTGCAGAATGTACCACTGAAAGGAAATCTTTAACATACAGAGGGAACAGTACACATGTTTTCATTATTCAGGGAGGAGGGGAGTACACGCTGTTGGCTTCCATGCCCTTCTTCAAGCTCCTTTGTTCATACATTTCACAAGAAAGCCCCCAAATAACTTTTCATGAAGTTAGATTTCTGCTATTTCCTAAGTTTTTTTTTTTTTTTTAATCCACCTCCACATTTTAGGAACTTATCAACAAATCAAAGTATTTTAGTTTTATCGCTACTGAACATATTTACAGTTTTCAACACACACAGCTAATCAAAATGTTTATGGGTTTGTAAAAGATGACCACGTGGTAACTATCTTATTTGTTCTTACATTTTCAGAAATGAACATAAAATTCAGATTCTTGTAGCTCACTATTTCATTTAAATGAGACTTTTTTAAACCACACAGTTTAAAAAAAAAACAAACTGATACAATGTATTAAAACACATAATAACAAGAGTCTACATGTAAAAATATAACTTTTACATACACAATTTCAAAATAATGATACGTTTGCCATTTGTTGCATAAAATTTACAAATGTATTTCATTTACTATATAACTGGCAAAACAGGAGAACAGATGGAACATTTAGACCATTTCAATGGATTTATGGCATTTACTCAGTGCTGATAGGTGGAAAAACTACTGGAACAGGGATTTTTTTTTCTTAATACATGCCAAGATTGTGTGGCTGTAAAAATAGAAACGAGTTAGAGACAAAAGGATGCTGACAAATACTTAACTAGGAGCACTATTTGTTTACTGCACTATACACCAAAGTCAATCATTATAAAGATTCACGATGGAAGTTGGTTCAATTGTGCCCAGACGTCAAAGCTAGCTATCTGATGAGTTGCTGTGCCGTAGCTTGATCTAAGTTTCTATCAAATATGTTAAGTATAAACTTCATTCATACTGGCCAGAGAAATACTGCACTACCCCTCCTCAAAAAAGTGCAACTTAATGCTTTAGGACTTATAAGGCTTGTTATAATGCTGCATGATGATTGAATATTGGCATTTCTTTTCAGATGAAGGAGGAGGCAGTTAAGTTATCTACATTTTAGTAAACCCATTTTGAAAAACAAAATCAAGAAAAGCAATAAAATCAATCATCTCTGTCACACTACTTGCAATTTTCTCATTTGACGGTTTTTGAACTTGCTTTTTTTTTTTTTTTTTGTTTTTGTTTTTTTCCAAAAATCTGACCATGTATTCAGAAACGCCTCACTGCACACTAGTTCGGCTACACAGGTAGGTAACACTTTAATCGTTTTGTTAAATCACAGCCACTTTGATTATGTTATGTTTCCGATGATATAAACATTGGAAGGCACAGTGGTAACATTGTAGCATTCTAACCTTGTACCTCTGAAAAATCCCAGAATAGGGTCACAAATGCAACATTACAATTCAGACAAACTCTTTTTGCCACGTCTTGGTAATGCTGCTTGTAATATCTACACATGATGTGACTTTTAAGTCCTGTGTTCCCAAAAGACTGGAGAAACCACTTTCTACTTATTTATGAATGAGAAGCAACATTAGCGTTTCATCCTGCACTACCCCTCCGGAAGCAGAGTTGGCACTACAGGTTACGATAACAAACCGGGGAAAGGGACAGAAATAAGACCAAAAAAACCCCCAAAAAAACAAAAACAAAAAAAAAGAAAGAAAAAAATCCATATTTACAGTAAAATCTTTCTTTTAAAAAAGTTAATCAGTACTATTTTTTTACAGGAGAAAAAAGTCTGAAACAAATGAACAAAAGCTTACCATAGTCACTAAATTTTTAATATATATTTATATATATATTTATATATATATTTGTCATAGGTCTATAAGATCCATCTGTTCCTCCTACCCTAAGGAATGGCTAATGTCATCACTTCGTTGTCATCAGGACGTTTGCTGGTTTTGTTACTAGGGCAGCCGAGCTTCCCCATTCAGTATCCAGGAATTATAAACACTAGCTGACTTGAACACCAACAAAAACGTTCATGTAGTTTTCTTCAGAAGTACACTTTTTCATTATTGCAAGTTTACAATTTTTTTAAATTAAATATTTTTTTTTTTTTCAGACTTACAAATTAATTATATTTTTTTTTTTTTCCAAAAGAAGTTTAGGCACAAATGCATTATTCCACAGTGTGGAAAGATTGCCGTTCAGTCTCCGGGCTGCGTCTCAGCCTGTCCATACTGCGTCGCACATTCTGAATGATATGTTAAAGAAAGTTGTCCCTCAAGTTGCACTTTTTTCCTTCTTTTTTTTTTTTTTTTGTTTGTTTTTCTGTTTTTTGATAATTGGGAATGCTGAAACCTCTTGCGTCTGTGATTCGTAACTACTCAGACTTGTCTTATATTACAAAAAAAGGGGTTAAGGAGAAGTGTTTATGTGGGTTTAAGATAATACAGCTGTTAAGGAAGTGGTCTCTTGTTTTAATGAAGCAATGTGGCAACTTGGACCTGAGGAAAGAAAAAGAGAAAAAAATTAATTAATGTATTTATAATAGAGAAAGTGGATTTTTTTTTTTTTTTTTTTTAAAACTCTTTTTCCAAGAAAGAAAAATATCTGTTCGCTTGGGTAGAACTGGACTGGTATGGCCGATGTAGCAGTGAAAAGTTATGAATGAATGATTTCACAAATGGCTGAAAACCAACTTGCCCTTTTACATCTGTCCCATGTGATTCGATGCATCTCCCATTCCAGGGTGCGGGCCGGCCAGGGAGAGTGGGGGAGGCTCCGAGGACACCTTCTCTTCCTCCCTTCTTTTTAGACAAGCGGCTTTCGGGTTCAGATTCCTTTCTGCAAGGGATTAAAGCAAAGCGGTTCATTAATGCCAAGACTTCTGATGGACGGCAGTAATCCATCTTTCTGGGAATCTGACCCCCCTTCCCCCCTTTTTTGCACAGTTTTTGGCCAGAGCCGGGTTTGAACCCGCCACCTCCAGTATATGGGGCCGGCACCCTACTCCTTTGAGCCACAGGTGCCGCCCCATGTCTGACCCTTTTTATCAGTTTTTCCACTGCAGAAGGGAAAGAAGTTTGGGTCAAGGTACACTACGGGAATCCATCCGGTCAGTGCCGTGGCAAAGTTGAACTGCTTGGTGAATTTGTCAGCCACTCTACAGTGTAATAAAGGTTGGTAAAGTCAATAAACTAAGCTCTGATTATTTAAGGTACAGACAGAAAGTCACAGTGGTGCAAGAACCCTATCACCTCATTACAGGGAAAGGGACACCACCTTGTTGATTGAGACACTGTCTGCAGTTGAAACTGTCACTGGGAATGAGGCTTCCAAGTCTAGCATCTGCTCGACTCCAGGCTGATGTGCCCACCGTGCCCACTGCTGCCCAAGCTCCCCCGGAGCTCAGCCAGGTGGCCGCCTGCACTGACCTCGGACTTGCTGCTCCAGGCTGAGGATGACGGCCACAGCCTGGTGCAGGATCAGAAGCTTCGTCTGGGGCTTGTCGCTCTTGAGGTGGAGCTGCACCATGCGGCCGAGCTCCTTGAAAGCCTCGTTGATGTCGCGGACCCGCAGGCGCTCCCGGGCGTTGTTGGCCATCCTCCGCTCCTTCTCACGCTCGGCCTTCTGCTCTGGCGTCAGGTCCTCGTCGTCGTTATTGCTGTGGGACAAAAAGAGACGCGACATTTTCTAATGGTGTGGGGAAGAGAAGGCATCTCAATTACTCTGCGTTCTTCCAGAGTTTTCAGGAGACTTCGCCACCTCCTGCCATGTCTACCTGATCTGATTGAGACGGCTGTGATAGTCCTTAACGCAGACAGCATTGGATTTCTCCCAGACGTTAACCCCAAACCAAACAGGTGAGGCTCTCTCGTTAGTTAGGGCCCAGGGGCTGCATATACTAATGCAGGGGACAAAAGGGGGACATGATACTTCACAGACCCCATAAAGCAGGCCTTTGCCAACTAACTCGAGCCTATGCTGAGATCACACTTCAGAAAGACTGTTTATGCTTAACATTTCTTTTAAAAACTTGTCATTCTGTGACATCTGAAACCTCAGGAAAACGAGGGACTGAGAAAAGATTTTGACAGGGGATAAGCAGCACATGGCAGTGAGAAGGAAGTCCTAGGGTTAAGACCCCAGCACAGTGGAGAGGACACAGGGGGGGGTTTTGTCCAGGCATCATTCCTTTGGAGGCCTGGTCAATGCCCTTACCGTACTGGAGTCTCATTTCCTTTACATACTAAATGTAAGTTTGGAAAACATGATTTCTACGTTTGTTAATGTTATAGATATTTATGATTCTCAGAAGCTGGAAAAACCTGAATTACTATCAGCTATGCAAAATAATACAAAACCAAACACCTGATTATTAATGATCATGCCTTTGTTGTGAGTCAAAAATGAAGCCAAAAGCTTATCTCTGGGTGTGATAGCCAATATACTATGTATTCTATGATCTGTGACAAAGGGATAGTTGAACCCAATGGAGTCTGAAAAGATCACATCAGTTCTGTCCATTTCTGGGTGTGATAATGACAAATTAGAAACCTTTTAGTGGAAGGAAAATAGAATAGAGCCATCTGGGAAAGCATATTGTATGAGGAAGTTTTCATGGCAGCAGGTTTTAAATATTTCAAGGACTATCATAAAAAAAAAGGGAGGTATGGAAGACGTCTTAAGAAAGCAGAACAGAAGAAAGAACAAATAATACCTGTTGTTAATTAACATGAGCAAGAACCTTTTTGGATAGAAAAAAACATTAAAAAAATGAAGTAAATGTCCCTGAAAGGCAAAAAATTCCCCATTACAAGAAATAATCTGGAGATGCCATTGGTAATGGTGTGAGCCTAGAGATTAAGGCATCTATATGGGACCATGAAGTTTAACTTTTACTTTGAAAGTTCACACGTCTAAAATGTTTGACAGATACAAGATGATCAATTATAAGCTTTCAGGATTTAATGCAATTTACAATTTGCAATTCAATGCAATTTACACTGGATGAAGTCTTACGATTTTCCACTTTGGAGAATCTCTGGGTAACTTCTGAATTGTAGTAAGGACCAGCTACACTCAAAAGGCTCTGATCAATTAAATATGGAAGTAGTATTCTTGGGTTCCAAGGACATGTTGCACTTAAAGATGATGTGTTAGCCAAGAACACTCGGGTGAAAGGGAAAGTTAAGGGGGAGGAGGAAGACACTACAGAAAGGCCCTGTACAACATCTTCTCCCCACAGCTTAAACGCCTCTCCAGATGTCGGCATCTGCCACAGGTGTGTGCTGGTGCACACACAACTCAACTGAACCAATCAGGAGAGGCCCTCTCTCTCCGGCTTCTCATCCTGGTCACTTGCTCTGAACCCCCTTCCTCCCTCTCCCATGATCACTGCTATTGTGAGAAAATCAAAATTACTATTAATTCACTTCCATATTCCACTATACAGATAGGATGCAATAAGTCACAGTGAACAAAATCTCTTCTGGGCCCGTCCTGATGCTAAAACTTTGAGTGATACTTTTATACATCAAAGATGTCCCATGCTTTACACAAAGGGGCCTTGGAAATGGGAACTTGTCTTCCAAAGGTTTTCAGGCTAACAACTAATTAGACTAGGCTATTCACTTAAAAATAAACTGGTATGCAAATAAACCTGCCCAGATTGGAAAAGCATTGCCTAACAACACAGTTTTGGAGACATACGTAAGTAAATGGCACTGGAGTGACCTTTTAAAATAAGAAGCTTCTCAACAACAAGTTAAAATGTTGTCCTGAAACTTCAAAGAATCCATTAAAATGCGTAAGTTATGGCCACTAGGAAACTGATGCTAACAGAGACGCTATTAAGGATGTGAAATTCCCTCCTTAGGATTTCTTGCCAACGTGGCCAAGAATCAGGAAACTGTAATGTTAATGGAAAGGAGAAGGCCAGAAGCATTCACATTTTTGGAACTTGGGGCAGGACACATAATAATTTATCTCAATAACTATAAAGGCAACACGAAAAGGCAGCATGTTCTTAATTCACAAAAGATACTAAACTTATGCTGTAGTCTTAGCACAGTTAGTTTACTTTGTAAATAAAAGATACCAAGGGAACCCAGGCAAAGTACATGGCGTTATGGTCTTCAAAACCATCTGATTACCAGATTAAAGCTCCAGGAGACAGATTTTCCTTTACAGATAGTAGATATCTAAAAAACCAACCAGAAGCATTTTCCTGCCGTTGTGTTTTCTGTAGAAAAGGGTACCACCCGGGAGAAGAAAAATTAAGTAATTTAGGTATTAGTCTTACATACATCAACCTATTAAGGAGAACGCTGGAAAATCAATATTTTCTTACTTTAAAGGTAAGAAAAAAGTAACAGTTGTACCTACATCAATTGAGTTTTTAACAGAGCTACGATCTCTTTTTAGAAATATTTTAGGAAAAAAATAACATTTCTGATTAAATTTGCAGAACAAGCATAGTTTTAAAAAAATAAACTATTTGCATTTGAATAGTTACAAATTGTTTTAGTGTAGTAAGCACTGGGTCCAAATTCATAAATGCAAAGACATTTTGGGCTTCACTAGAGTACAGGTATCTTAAACGATACTTTTAGTACTTCTAGGTCAGGCCTTTAAATTTTCTTCCCAGCTATAGATTTACCTGCCAGGAAAAAACTGAATAGTTTCTTCCTGTTCTGTTCACTTCATCAAAGTCCAATAAAGGAATTAAATGAAGCGACAGTATTGTATACTGTTACCTAGATCTTGACCTAGTAATTGATTTGATATCCTTCTTGTCGTCATCTAATTTCTTGTCCTCGGAAGATTTCGTGTCTTGCAGATTCTCATCTCCCTCATCGTCGGATTTGATCTCAGAGCTGCCAGAGGAGACGCTCTGCCCCTGGAGTCCTGGTGGCATGCCTGCAGAGAAAAGGAAACAGGTGACAGGTACACCAGAGACGCGACGCCCACACCCCAGGTCACAGAGCTGCCAGCTAGACCGTCCATACTGCTGATCTGTGATCCTTCTGTCACTTTCCCCTGCTATCTGGTGAAGTTTCAAAAACGCACCTGCAGAAACAAGTTTTCTCTGCATTGGCTCTAAGGTTAAATTCTATTTTACAATCTTTTGGAGTAGATGGTAATTTCACTGTCTACAAAACATCAACTTAATTGCAATGAAAATCATAATCATGAAAATCACACACCTCAATGTTCTGATTAAGAACCCAAGTAAATATCAGCTATTATACTGAGTTTCTTCCCTATGCAATGATTTAATAGAAAAATCTCCTTAAAATATAATTCCCAGGGAGTACACTAACTATGTGCAGTCAAGACTTCAATAGATACCCTGATGATATTCTGAAATTAGGCTCCTCTTATTCTCAAGCACTAATCAGTATTTAAAAATGGTACATATGGAAAGCAGTTTACTGCTCACTGAAGAAATTTCAAACATTATCATTGCTCAACTTTTCAAAATCACACTACATTTTAAACATGTTGACCCTAAAGTAATAATTCCTTTCTCAGCTAGAAGCATGCATGCTGAGGATTTCCCTCAGTTTCTAATCTGTGTATTCCAGAATGTCCCCACTCAAATTTGGTCCATGAAATGGAGCATCCTTATCACTTGGGAACCCACGAGAAAGGAGAATCCCAGGCTTACTGAATGAGAACCTTTTCCTGTTTCACCTGTTTCCTTTTTTCTGCACGATCCTTACATTGTGTTTCTGTGCATTACAGTCTGAGAAGCACAGATGCAGGACAAGCAGAGCCAAACCAAAGGCTCTCTGGAAGGCAGCTATGCTCACCACTGCTACCACCTACGCTGGCACAACCCAAGGCTCTTCAAAAGAAAGGGCCATAAAATTACTACTCTTCAGAGAAAAATGGGCAGACATGCCCATGTGTATAATTAATACTCAGATTTGTATAACGTTGAATAGTTGAAATAATGCCTATAAGTATTCATGTGGTAATGCTATCATTTATTTTAATCGTGAAGGGAGTGAGGTGTTATTTAAGTGACTTCTAGTCACCTGGCCAGCAGGCAGCAAGGGACTCTGGGACCCAGGTCTTGCCCCTGCAGCACAACTTCCTGAGGTTTGGGGGGCAGGGTGGCGGTCATGAAAACACACTCGCGGTCACCATTGTGAAGACATCATTATAGGACCTGATGACTCGCGAGTGAAAAATCACCCATCCTAGTTCCACTTGGACTTGGTGACTTGCGAGTGAAAATCACCCATCCCAGTTCCATTTCTTAAATGTACCTACATTTCCTTCCATCTTAAGCAACAAAATCAATTTCCTTCCTTCCTATTCATTTGGAAATATCATTTTCAGGCCACAACTAACCACATTAGAGGATCTGAATGAGAAAAATGTGGAAATAGCGGAAATAAAATTTCCTCTCATCAGTCTGTTGCCTCACTCCCTGCTGAAATAGGACCAGGATTTCAGAGGATGTTTGAGGAGAGCAGTCACTGAAGAAACACGATTAGCAGGCTGCGTTCCACGCACGTCCTCATGTACTTACCATTTCTGTACCAAATCTGATTCCTGGTTTTCGGCCAGCGCTTCCTGAGGGCCGAATGCCAAGTAACCTGGGGCTCAACACGGGGTCTACTGGTGCTTAAGGGAGGTGAGCAGTGCCCACCTGGGCAGACCTACCTCTGTAGGGGTCCTGGGGCGGGTTCAGGTCCGGGGAGGTTGCAGACTGGACAGGAAGCTGAGGGACGGGAACCTGGTTTGGCAGAAGAGAGTGGCTGCCTCTCAGAGCCACGCCGTCTTCACGATGGGCCCCGACCTGCAAGGGTGAGAGGGAGCACAGGGCTTACTGGGAGCCTGAGGAGCAATAGGTATTTCCAGGGGCAATAAGGCCCGATGAAGGAACACTGCCTTCGAAAAACAATCCTTCTGAATGCATTCACTAGAGGGCGCTGGAGGACCACACATGCACCTATCGTTCCCGTGAAAACACTTAACGCTCAGTAAGATGCTGTGCTGTACATTCAGTGACAAATATGGCAGAGTATCTCAGGCAGGTAAAACGTCAAATTGTCTCCCAGGGTGCTGCAGTGGAGCGCACTGATTCGTACCCATCTGTCTTCTATCATGTCCGCCAACAGATCTGACAATTATCTTAATGCCCATATGCTTAATTGTGGGCTTCTCAATTCCCCCATTGCTATCGGAAATCCTACAGGAATTTCAATTTGGCATTCGACTTTCATTTCAGGGGATAAGATTCTCGGGCCTGCCATTTTTTTTTTCCATAATACCAGCTAAGCCTCTGACAGCGGAAGCTACAGCAGTATGGGACACAGCCCCTGTTCGGTACAAATATAATAAAATGTCACCTGGCTTTCCAAAACTGGCAGCCCATTCCAAATTAATGTTTACTGTATTTCATCAGACGCTGAGTTCCAAATCCAAAGGGGGACTGTTTCTGCCAATACCACCATACCGGAAAATGTACCAATAAAGGTTTTATTAAACACACCAGTAATGCCATCATTGCCATCCAAAGATGTTTGGACATTTTTCCAGTTTTTACTTCCATTATTCTGATCCTAGAAAGACACCATATTGTAAACACTCTTTATGTTTCCAAGAATAAAATGATAGAATATAGCATGATTACCTGATTTGAGAAAAAAAAAATACTGCTGAGCTTTTTATTGGTACTACCACCTACTCTGGGGTCCAGAGGCATTGAACTTGTGATAGCCAGGTATAGGGCATGCCTACAGCAAAACCATTAAGCTTTTGTACACTAAGAACATGAGTAGTTCGTATTATATTTTCCTTGCTATTTCTAAGTACTTATTTTCTTGGTCTATTGTTAAGTGAACATTTATGCAGGGGCCTAAAAGTTAAAAATATTTATTCATGAATTTACAATTCTATGAATCAAAGTTTAATTCTTCTACTCCAAACCTAATAAAATCACAAGGCACAATCTTTGCTTTTTTCCTACCAAAATGTTTTAAAAGAGTATTTCTGAAGAACGTGACAATAAGAATATGAACCAATCACAAATTCATAGGACTAGAGCATGTGTTATGTAAAGGCAGCCCAGGATTAAGTATCACACACACACACACACACACACTCCAAAACCACACACATAAAAATAATTAAAAATAATTCGGGTGAAGACGATCACATAAATCATACTCATTGTTTGGATTCAAAAATTGCCAAGAATAGTAAAAGATTTAAGACTTACAAGTATCAGGTAGTATAAATGAATGTTTTAGCTGAGAAATCTGGGGAGTCCAGTGCTATCTGCCCCTGGAAGCTGTGATACAAGATAGAACTTTCTGAATGGTGCTTTACAAGGGGTTCTTCAAATGTCCTGAGACCCTGACTCACTCCCTAAGCAGCCATTCAATTTTGGCTTCTTTGCCAAATTGGCTTCTTTGCAGATTCTACTCACTGGTCCCAGTTTTGGCTTCTGAAGTTCCATATAGTCAACCATCTAGGCACAGCCCTCCTTTCTTTTCTCTGGAGCTGAAGTCAATCTCTTCTGGGCAGACCACGCCCACTGGTTCCTTCAACCATTTCTCACTCAGTCTTCGTATGCATTTTTATTTTTATTTCCCCCAAAAGAGTGACAGCTATTTTCTATTGGGATTTTGATTTGCCATTTTTATATTTGTACATTTAGAAGACTGATTCATCAATAGATGATTATCCTTTCAATCTAAGACGTCAACTTATAAGCATGAATTTTACAGGCCTTGATCAAATGGTACCTCTTTATGTCTGTCAATCAACATAAATGTAAATATTAATAACTACCTTATTGCTGATTCATATTTATTGGTGCTCCCAATAGATGGAGCTTTTGGATTTTCATAAAGATTCAAAGTTGGAATAACTGAAGGTAACCACAGATTTCAGCATAGCGAAGATGTACACTCCTATTTCAGAATCAGTCTATTAATACGCACACCTTCTTTGCAGGCATCTTGATATAACTTAGGGTTAATATTTTGTTTTTCTCTTAAAACATACCCTTTTTGGTCAGTTATTCCCTTTCCCCTCTGGAGTATGCTGAGGTAAGTTTTTATAAGAAGAAAAAAGAACCTTTAACCAATTACCTTTTAATTTTCTTTGCCTCAATTATTTTTTATTTAGGGTTAATATGAGGGTACAAATGATTAAGTTACATTGTTTGCATTTCTTAAGTAAAGTTCAAGCTGTAGTTGTGCACTTCACCTCAGGGGTGTCCTGTACACACCCTCACATTATGCACTTAGGTGAGACCTTTCCAATCTCTGTCCCTCCTCCCACCTCAAATATTATTAAGGACTGTGTAATTAAGTGACTAGAATACAATAATCATAGGCAACAATATCCTGGAGTAAACTTTTCTTCTTTCTTTTTTAGAGACAGGGTCTTGTTATGTCACCAGGCTGATCTTGAACTCTTGGCCTCAAGCAATCCTCCTGCCTCAGCCTCCTGAGTTGCGGTGATTACGGGCATGAGCCGCTATGCGTGACATTAGCTTCTAAATGTAACTGGGTTACTTGTTGGCTGTAAAACCATTGTTAACGTTACTCAAATGCAGGAGGAATAACGAAAATTTACGGAGAATAAGTCCCAGGTTTATTGTAAGGAATAGCAATAGTATATGTAAAACACTGGTACATACTAAGTATATGGTAATTACAGACAGTCTATGTGTTTGAACTGAACACACCTGCACGTTACATGAAAGTAACAGCCTATGTAGTTTAAGACCCCCAAATTCCAGGTCCCTTCCCTCACGGTTATCTTTGTTCTATTTAGTTCATATCCATGTGATTTCAAATCTTTCTCCTATACAATGACAGAAAAATCTTAAACATTATAAATATACTTGAAAACAGTCATTCCAAGGATATTTCCGCCTGGATTTTAGCCTGTGTGCGTTACCTAACTCAGTCTATTTTCTCTAGATTGTCTTAGCTCATCACAAATAGTGTCAATCCTTTTCCATAAAGGAAGTTAGAGACAAAGTCATCCCTTATGTCTTAAGGCCTCTCTTGTTACAATGTGCATTCCAGGTCACATGAATGAATGACCTCTGATGAGTCCAGATCCACACGGTAATGAGCTTGATTCTCCAGGATCAATGCCATTGCCAGTGGCTATGCGACAGGATTCCAATTTGAAGAATTAGCTTTGCTTTGCTTGTTTCCTTGGTCACAGACAACATGTCCCAACCCCATTTACTTCTCTTTCAGAAATATTATTTCTGGTCACGTAAGAGACCAGGAATGAAATACCATGCACGGTCGGCACAAATCCATCGTTAAAATAACGACAAATAAAGTATCCAATACTGCCATCATTATATGTACAGGCCAGGGATTTGTATGCTTTCATACAATAAATATTCAATAATTTAACTAGGAAAAAGAAAAGTCCTTCAATTTACAAACTGATTTTCAGTATGGTACAAGCCTCCTAGCTTTAGAAACTCCATAGTATCACATACTTCTTTGAAGCCCTCCTTTGATAACCTTTTCACATAGGTAATAATAAAGTTAAAAGCCAGCTTATGAGATAGTTAATTCATTAACATTGATTGCAAATTGTATGCAGTCTTTACAAAGAGTCTCCCCACAGTCACATATAGTTTTAGACATATTTATGTTTAAAATAAAAAAGTAAAATTTAAAAATTACTCCATAATTATTAACTGACTGATCAGAGAGGATATTTATTAATTCAACAAACATTTAATAATCTAGTTCACGCTCCCCACTTTGTGAGCTGTCAGGAACAGAGTGATGAGTAACTCAGATGTGGTCTCTGCCCTTATGGGGCTTGAATAATCCTCTGTGCATTCATCAATTTAGCGTGGTAGTTTTAACAGTAAGGAACAGAGATTTATTCAAGTTTAGAAAAAGAAGATTTATCACAACTTGGGTGTTGGACCCAGAGAGCTCTTGGGACCTCTGGCCATTCAGCGTCTCTCCTCCCTCTGATGGCGTCTTGGCTTCTGCCCCTCAAAACTATAGTCAGGTCTCTTTTTTTCTTGGCATTTCCTGGTATCTTCTTTCGGTTTCTGTACCTGCTGCTAATTACCTGACCGGGTTAGTATTTTGAAGTTCAGAATGCCAAGATCATCTGATGGCCCAGCTCATTGTAGAGCAGACATGGGTCATCCTATGAATGGGCCTCCCTCGAATTAGGTGTTTTCCTGATCCAATGAGCTACAAACAAGGAAGGGGAGAGCAGACCATGGGGTCCAACACGGCAGCCTGGCCTGTCCCTCCCACAGGCCTGGTAAATCATCACTGCTACAGCACTTGCAAATATTTAAGTTACATTCTATCTTAGGTAAAGTTAAATTCAAATTCTGATACAGTATTTAAATTCTTCTGTGTGAATTTATCTTTGAGAATAAATATTCTAAATACTTAAATATTTACATATGCATTATTCTTATGAATCACAGAAGCATCACAATTTTCAATGACCTTGCTTTCCAAAGAAAGAATTACTATAGCTGATACACTTTTTAATCGCAGAACTTAGATTTTAAGGGCCAAGGGAAATCAATTTAGCCAAATTCTTCATTTTGCAAAGAAGAAAGCTAAGTCTGAGAGTGCTGAAGTGACTTAGGGCCTACTTAGAGATATAAAACAGAGTCTGAATTCAGAAGTAACACTCAACAGTGTGATGGAGGGTCTGTATTCACCCACACACACACTCACACACACACACACACACACACACACCGGGAAGGAGAAGGAATTAAAGGGCAAAAGGGACTTAGTTCTGGAGATTTTCTTTTACAGCAATGTGTGTCTAAAAATGCACACACACATATGCACATGTAGACACGAGACTACACAAGCACATCACATGCATACATTACTTACAGAAATGAAAATAATTTTAGTTTTCTTCATCTTACAGGGGAGAAAAAAAACATAGTTCGCCAACTCAGGCCAAGGCCAAGATGTCTAACTAAATTATAAAATTTAATATTTGCCACGACCCCTCCAACATAAACAGATATGAAAGATGTGCAGCTTTAAATCAGGTG
The DNA here is from genome assembly GCA_963574355.1 of Loris lydekkerianus. Lineage (NCBI taxonomy): Eukaryota > Metazoa > Chordata > Mammalia > Primates > Lorisidae > Loris > Loris lydekkerianus. The sequence goes on from CAUYPK010048190.1 coordinate 47,344, forward strand.
GCTCTCGGCAAGGTTGTTTTTATAGGGGGACACACGGAGCATCTTGGTAAATGCCCTTCTCCTTATCCTCAGGCTAACAACAAACACCACAAACAAAAAAGACATTCAATGTTTTTGCTCTCTTTGTTTCCAGGGAGTATTGTGAAAGTAATTATTCTGTTGTATTTAAGAGGCCTATTTCATGGATGGGAAAATGTATTAAATTTCATTTGGCAGTTATTCAATCCTAGTTAATGTTATCTCCAGAGATAACTGCTTCAAAACAGGCTTTCAGACCTCGGTGAGATCTATTCTACCATAATCCTTCTAAAAGAGAACACGATGGGAACTTTAGGAAACTTGTTATCAATTTCTAGACCAAGTGGTAATGACACAAAATCAAATATGTGATTATAAACATTTTGATACATCAAAATAAAGTTTGTTGTTAATGGCGTCTTGCTTAGAATTTTTCTTCTGACATTGGTTTTCTTTTCTTTCTTTTTTTTAAGAAGAAAAATAAGAAAATGGAACAAAGAAAAAAGTCGTGGTAAATTTTATGTTTCTCTTCTGTTTTTCCATTAGCACAAAAGAAAAGTTGATGGGCTTTCACTGTAATTAGAAACCCATTGATACAGAAAACAGTTTTGGTGTCTGAACTGTAATCTCCCCAGGAAATATCAATTATACATGACAGTGTAGGGTACTAGATTTCAGGTTCAATTATCTTGCCAGATCGCGGTCATATTAGAGGAAAGCAAACTTATTTTCTCAAATGTGCAAAATACCTTTTTAGTCTAAAAGTGCATCTTTTAAAGAGATGGGAAGTGGTCATACAAACTTTTTTTAATGGCTCACAGATGGGAACTCAGAAGTTCATGAAATGACAGCAGTAGGCAGGTACATGAGGCACAGATGCAGAAAACAAGACCTCCCCCTAACAATCCCCACTTGTGGGAGAAAGACCTAACAGCTGGGGCACTTGACTGCAAAAATAATTTCCGTGTTCCTCAGTTTAAAAAACTATCAGACAATTTTTTAAATTCACATGATTAAACATTTAAGAGACTCTTCGCTAAAGTCAGATCTGGATTCAATTCTTTTATTTGGATTTTAATTTGAGTCTTAAAATGTTCATTGAGAGAAGATTTCCTAACTCTCTTGAGGACACCTAATTTTTTTTTCCAGAAATCTCACAGCCTCACTTATATTTTGCTTAAAAATTTAAAGTAATTCCTTATTGTGCAATCTGTGGGGATTTAGTTAATGCTTATTCTCCACAGATAATGAAATAATTTTCAAGAAGATTTAAACATGCTTTAAATGATCCTGAGCTTGGCAGTATTTATCTATCACGTGATCAGACAGGCTGAAACCCCCCTGGGACTGTTAAAATAGGCTGAGTTCAGTTCATCTTTCTTTTTCTAACTATGAAAACTGTTTCATTCCTCTCCTCTGTACCTCCACTCCTGCCTTCCACTCCCCACATCATTTTCCTATGGTGGAAACCATAACTTGGTGCAGGCGGAAACCGTAACTTGGTGCAGACCACTGAGTGAGGATGACACCAGGAGGTTAACAGAACCCATCCTCCACTGCTTTCCTGCTCCAGGGAGCAGGATAAAAGTTGGGGCCATGGAACTAAAGTTATTGCATCCTAGTCAATCAATCCCATCTAGCACAGAGATTAGGGTAAAGTCCTGTAACTATCTGTAAGCAGCTCCTTTTGTTCAGAGAAAAAGACAATTGGATGCTTGATATGCGCTTGGAAGTCTGGATGCCTGAAGAGCAAGTACAACCCTGTGGAGTGGACCCTCGGGCCACCCCTAGGAATTTACCATTAGCAACTGCCCTGATTTTTTAAATGCTTTTCTTATTACCCAAGTAACACATGCTTACTGTAAATCAGTTAGAAAGAGAGTAGTGTAAAGCTCACCTAAACGAATGCAACATTTCTTCCCCATCACTTCTTAAATAGTCACCCTTTAAATGTGATATTCTCTCCCCTTCACTGCTCCCTTGTACATTAAGGTTTCAGCATGACTCTTTGTTCTATGGATAAAGACTCAGATCTCCACCTTGTGCTGCTGTGTCCTTCACCTGGACACCCCAGGAACATTTCCGTTCCCCTATTTTTAAATTCCTCCTGGTCGATCTTCAGTTACCTACCTGTGGTCTCTCATTTGCTGGGTTTCCTCCCATATCACCAAGGCCTGAGCAAAGCCCTCTGCTCTGTCTGCTGGGCTGGTTTCTCCTCATCACTTGTCAACTGCTTCTTTTATCAGTCCCTAGATCCCCTCACTCTGGCCCTTCAGGACTGTGCAGATCTCCAGGGCTCCCCACTTTCTCTTAGACCTTCCTTGACTATTCAATACAGATCCACCCTCAATACGCACTTGAGGGTATCACTGAATAGTGGATGGAATGAACTTCGATAGTTTTGTTTTGCTGTGCTTCATGAAGGCTTTCCCTGTCTGTGCTGTAGGCGTCCCAAGGGCGGAGACGGGGTGTAGGTCACGGTATAGGAGTGGAACATTACAATGCTCCATTAGATGCTTCCCAAATAGTAAATGCTGACACCAATGACGTGGATCTCTGAGACTATGTCTGAAATCTAAGACCATTGATGTTGTCAAATATATATTTAGCACATTTCTTTCAAAGAATAAATACTCCATTTAATTCAATAAATGCTTTTTGATGTCTCCTATATGTAAGGCACTGTTTGGGGATTTGCAAGAAGAATGGTAAAAGATGCCTATTACTTTACAGGTACTCCTATTTTAAGGGTGAGATAATATAATTATTATATTAGGCCAAATCAGATGAATGTCATAAAAATGTACAAGCTCGTGGTAGGTTTTAAAGGATGATCGAGACATACTTGTTGGGGAATCAGGAACTACTTCAAGGAGGTGGCGTTTAGATAGGCTGTGAATGATGGGTTGACTTTTGAGATAGATCATCTAAAGACATGTTCTTAAAATGCTAATTGAATAACATCCCCATGTTGAACAAAAATCTCCAAGTTTATATTAATAGGTGACATTATTTAAATATGATATGTGTATGAAGAAGCAAACAGATAAGGTCTGTGTGCTAACATGTGTTTTCATATTGTCAGACTACGTATTTCTGACAAAATGCAGATTTTTGTAAAGCCCTTTATAAACCTCAGTGGCTTTGCTACAAAGTGGACAGCACGAGGCCTTCTGGACACAAATGGTACCTCACTGTATGTGAATATTATTGGCCCAAATGATTCACTCTCATTTAATTGCAACAAAGTCTTTCATCTCCAAGCTATACAATAATAGTTTCCATATGACCAGTGGCTCTGCTATAAATAAGATCAAAAGCAAAAGAAAGGATTTAATAAAAGAAAATAACGTTAAGAGTAGCATTAAATCAGGAAAAAAAATATCAATATCCGACTCTCGCTCTCTCTCGCTCTTTTTTAAAGAATAAAGTACTACAGAGCACTAAGCAGCTTCCCCAACATCTCATGAAAAGTCATTTTGTAAGCGGTAGGCATATGCAAAATTCACTGTGGGGGTACGTGTGAGGCGTGGGGGGCAAAACACCCCATGTAGAGTTAAGCTGGAAACAGGTAATAGACCAAACAGCTAGTTTCACACTGTACAGAGTACAAGGGGGGGTGTCGATGGCAAACATCCATCCATTTCTCTGTCCTTTTCTGTTCTATTCAATGGAGAAAGACTTTTTGGTAATCCAGAGTATCTCAAAGAATCATAACATTGTTCAACTCTAGTACATGAGTTCTGAGAAAGGAAGTTTTTTTTGGCAATGCACAGGACTTGATATGAAGAGCCAACTTCCCAAACAAATTTTCTTCTAGTTCTTAAAAAAAAAACTACAACGTTAATCTCTATTCCCGACTGGATAAACAGCTGCTAATAACCTCCAGCTCCCGAGGGAGGCAGCTGATTTCCTTTCATCTTCAGGCTGGTGAATACCTGGCGTGCACTGGGCTTTAGTGATTCCACATGTTCCTCGCCCTGGTTTTTCAGAACCGCTTTGGTATGGGTCTTTCCAAGTCAGCTTTCTTCTCTCCCTTTCCAGAAGACACAGTTATGACACCACCTATTTGAAATAACAGTTCTCCTTGACTGTGGGTGTGTGTAAAGAGGAAATTCAAGCACTTATATTCTCCAAAGGAGACCAGCACTGCTTAGACCTTGTATTTGAAGCCTCCCCCTTTTTTTTTATAATAGCAAGCTTATTATTCACTCAAGGGCTAATTACATTCAAAGATACTCAATTTCTAACAGTATTGCTAAAGCCCTTCCTTACTGATATGTGTGTGTGTGCTGATCAAAGGGGCGAACTTCACCACCTTCCCTCCTACTTGGAAGCAGAAGATTCCAGAGCCAGCCGGGCCCCAGAGTCTTCCTCACTTGTTCTGGGGCACCTGTTTTCATGGTGACCTCAGTTCCATATCTCAAGATTCAGACATTTCACAAAACAGCTTTTTAAACAAAACCCAGCTGTTTCCCATCTAGACTGCAGGGGGAAATTTGGGGCAGCTTACAGAAACATTAGCCAGAGACTACCATTCTTCAATAACTTTCACACACTTTCAGCTCCAAACGAGACCGTCGGTGAGCAGAAGCTAAGGAGAAGGCAAACGCGAAATTAAAATGTGGAAACTCAATACTGTGCCTTTTGACAACATGTCCAATTAACTGCTTTAAAATGAATGTGGCTATTGTGTCGGGACGATGCTTCCCCCAAAGATGTCATTTAACTAACATGGGACAGATCTTTTGGTTCAACTCCACTTTCTATTTCTAAGATGATTTATGGATATAGAGGAAGCTATAATTATGCACAAGCAATTAGGTAGAACCTTCATATTCCAAAAAACCCAATGTTACTGCTTTTTTTTTTTTTTTTTTTCAGTTTTCATTCCTACATCTGCTTTGCCTGAACCCTCTTCTTGTGATGGACCCACTTTATACTTCTGTTTTCTAAGTAATTAAGATACTTTTGATTTGAAAAAATTTACAGCCACAATAAAAGTTAAAATAACACAATGGCCACAGAATTCGAAAAAAATATATAAAATGGCCAAGGCCAAATCTTGGCTTTCAAACAGTGCCAAGTTGCTCCAGTATTTTCTGTTTTGGTATGAATGACATAACTGAATTACTTCATGAGTTGCTACTTTAATTCCTCAGGGTGGAAAATTCCATGAGTTAACTTAATTTGGTTGTAAAAAATATACATGAAAGCTCTCTCTTCCTGTGGACTCTCATGTGAAGTATCCGAGCCAACTGCCACAGCTGCCGGGCTGTGCGTGGAGGGGCTTGTCACCCAGTGCGGGCTTGGCTGGTGGCTGCAAGGCCTGGTACCACTGGGCAATTATGTGGGCACATATGCGCCACTCTTTTCTGATTTTGCTTTTAAATCATGTTTACTCCGTAGCTCTGCAATGCCTATTCTAGCATACCTCTGATTGTTGTAATTCTACGCAGATTCTAATATGAGCTCAATGACTTCCTCTCCAGGAAGCTTTTCCTAGATGCACACTGGAGGTATCTCCCTACCAGAATAAAAGCCCTGTACGATCAGACTCTTTCTCCCAGCAGCATCGGAAGAACAGCAGACAGAATGAGTGGAGGAACATGTGCATTTTCTAATATATACAGTACATACTCCCCAATCTATTTTCTTAAGAAAACAAAGGTTATATCACATTTTTAAAAATGCAAGCGTTGTTATGTTTAGAATTGTGTCTTTGAACCCAATGAAAGTTCAACTAAAAAATATGATGATTACTGTGCTATTCAAAGTGTCTACATGAAAATTTCCCTCTATTATTTAAGAGGAAAACAGTGAAAGGCTATGATGTATAATAGGATCTGTTTTGGTGATTTAAAAATATAAGTTTTTAAAGTAGGAAAGACAGCAAGGTTTCTGGTTTTTATTTAGCTAAGGTTCAAGGCTCTGGGATACTGAACCCTAGAGACAGAACTGGGATGGGTTTTTCCCTGGAACCCAGAGAGCTGAGTTTTGAGAAGACGTCCCATGCAGGGTGACTGTCTATGTCAAGGTCAAAAGGCCTGAAACTGAATACAATATGTATTAGGGAGGACAGGAGGGAAAACATCTAATTTGGACCCACTGCTCTGAGACCTGGGCATGTATGAGACGTGTCCTACCCACTTATCACCGGGGTTGCTGAATAGAGCTTAGATGGTCTCGCTGCTATTCAAAACCTTTTGACTTTTGTTTAAATTAGCATAGAAATATAAAATGGTGAGCTCAAGGATTCTGAAACTGTGACAACTAATCCACAGTTAAAAGAATTACTTCAATTCCTTGTCCTCTTTTTTTAAAGTGTTTTATATGGTATAGAAACAGGTCAAGACATTCAGTTGAGATTGCTAATCTTCTTTCAGAAGTATCTGATAACTAGGGAGTTTAGAAAGAGATGGTAGAACACCAGAAATAGGCAAATATCCTCATTTTAAAAACATATATATATATAGTAGTTATGGAGAAACGATGTTGATGACTCAGATCTTGGGTAAAATTCTACAATAGGCTATTTAAAAGATAGTTTTGAGGCCAGGCGCAGCGGCTTAAACCTCACAGCACTCTGAGAGGCTAAGGCTCGTGGATTGCTTGAGCTCAGGAGTATGAGACCAGCCTGAGCAAAAGCCAGACCCCATCTCTACTAAAACCAGAAAATCTCAATTGGGCGTAGTGGCAGGTACCTGTAGTCCTAGATACTTGGGAGGCTGAGGCAAAAGGATCATTTAAGCCCAAGAGTTTCAGGTTGTTGTGCGCTATGATGGTGCCATGGCATTCTACCCAGGGCAACAAGTGGGACTCTGTCTCAAAAAAAAAAAAAAAAAAAAAAAAAAGTAAAATAATAAAACTGAAAGATACTTTTGAAGTGCTCTGAAAAGCAGGCACGGACCTCTCAAACTTAGTTTAGTTACCCAAGAACAAGTCTTTCTGAACACAGTTCATTTTCTCATTTACAGGAATACTGCACGCCTGATCCCCTGTGAAAATGCTCTGGAGAGGAGAAGGCGCACTGTCTCAGGGCACCAGGAAGGGCCAGGCCAGGAGGAGAGATTAAACTCAACCAGCAGAAGTGTAGAGAGAATGTCTGTAGCACTGGGCCTCATGCCTTCTGGTCTGTTCTCCTCTGGGGGACATTTTTATCAGCAGCCTTGATTTGAGCATAAATGATACCCATCACATCTGCCAACCTCAGAGTTGGCAGAGTATAGGATTGAGTGAGAACCTCATGTGAGCCTTGAGACTGGAAACACTGCGGCTGCAGTAGGAAATCAGAAGGCTTATGTGAGGTTATACATAAGTGTGAAAAAGGCATACGAGGAATGTTTGGAGACATATGACTTACGGATTTCAGCTGATTACACATTTAATGCATGTCAGCAGGATGATGAAGGCATCAGAATTAGCAAATAGGATTTTATTAGGTGGCCTTTATAAAGAAGGTGATAGGTCCACCATGCAGGTAATTCCTAAAGCACTGTGTTCAGTGTGAGATTCTAAGAGTTGTTGTGTGTGGGGGGAAACATTCCTGACAGACTAGGCAGAATGCACTAGAAAGTCCTAGAGTTCACAACAGGAGTCAAAGTTTTCTTTTGTTTAAATATTTGAAGATACAGATCTTTAGAGAAAAAAAGATGAAGAGGCTGTCTTCCAATAACTGTTGTTAGGTTTGGATTGAGGGCCACTCTACTGGGCAGAGAACTGCTCTGAGCTGGACAGAAGCAGGACATTCAAACATTTGATGGAAACGGGCTCTGTGAGCATTTGGGGATGCTCATCCTTGGAGGATGGAGGAAGGAGGCTGATGGAGGCTTGCTGGCTGATTGGCAGGGAATCCTAGGGAGATCTAAGTGGAGATGATCTCTTGAAGCCGCTGAGAGTGTATGGCAATAAATGCTTAAAAATGAAGTATAAGTTCAAATATACATAGAATTTTATGAAATCAAAATCAGGGCAAGCCCAAGAGAAGACTGAAGATGCTAACGCCTCTGTGAATCCTTTGTTGAAGAGGTTCACACAGAAACGGTTTTCTGAATCCTGCTACTCCCAGGACCACATACCAGTAAACGCCACATCACATCAAGGCCCATGCCCCTCTCTGCTGCCAAATATCACTGGCAAAGTAAATGGCAACTTGTTGGAAGGAACCCCAGGGCAACAGAGGAGTTATCTTGGATTTCATTAGTTAACTCAGAGTAACAGAACAGTTTTAATACCACTCAGTCTTGGAATGGTTATGGAATTAGGTTAAAGCAGTGTAGGACACAGAGCAATGAGTGTTGGTTTAGCTGCTGGTTTGTCTGGTTTCTTTTATTATTATTATTATTATTATAGTTAAATCATAGCTGTGTACATTAGTGCAATCAAGGGGTACAATGTGCTGGTTTCATATACAATCTGAAATATTCTCATCAAACTGTTCAATGTAGCCTTCATGGCATTTTCTTAGGTCTGTCTGGTTTCTAATCATCCCTGGTGGCCATTAACTAGCGAATGCCCATGGTTTGGCCACATCCCTTTCCTGGGCCTCAGTCTTCATTTACCAGCAAAACAAGAGCAACGGGCCAAGTGACTTCTGGGGTGCTTTTTGAATCTAAAATTCAGTGGTCAGGACTCTATGCAAATGAAGCGAATTTGTTTGTCCTAGGAAGCCCTAAGAAGAAACAGGTTTCATACATTTAATGTCAGTTAAATGGAAGATGCTTCTTCACCTAATGAATGTTCTTCAGACAACGTCTACTGAATCCAAAGTGAAACTGAAAAATGTTAAAAGAAATAGGAAAATTAGGCTATGAAGGGCTTATTCGGGTGGTTTCTGACATGTGTTCCACCATCCCCCCACCTGGGGGAATCCTGAGGAATCGTGTGGGGTGTGAGTTCATCAGTCTCCCCCATCCCTAAGTCAACTACAGCAGCTTCTCTTAGAACCACACTGTTCTCCTACCATGTGATCTGTTTCTCCTGGATAAGACAGCTGGACCCCTGTCCTTTATGGGGCCTGGAGAATTAGTATGAAGCAAAGTGTTTCCTACAAGTCCATGAATCTCTTGAAAGCAGAGATTATGTCTTAGTGTAGAGCCTATACATGGTAACCATTGACACATTATTGAAACAAAAAAATGGATACCACACTAATATTATATATTATTAGTATAGGAAATTTTTGTCTCAATGGTATCATCATTGCTGGCTCTACCAGTCAATAACCAGGAGCACAAACAGAGTCAGATAAAGACATCTGATGTGCACTTTGTACCTATTCAGGTAAAAGAAGAGGTTAGGTCATTAGAATACTGAAAGAATAACAGAAAGAATTATATTTGGAAAATTGCCATTTCAATAATTTAAAAGAAATCTAGTAATTTAATATCAGGGTTAACCACAGAGGTATCTAAGATAGAGAGGGGATTATATTTGGGAAGAAACTCGGACTAGGTTAGTTATGAGGCCAGCTATTTCCTTATTCTCCCACATTCAGAGATTTCTGCTCTAATTCTATTAGAAAAGTGGGTGCCTAAAATCGACTACATCAAGAATCCTAGTAGTGAGAGTTCACACCTCTTGGCCACTTAGCACAAATATGCTGGTTTGAGAATAAGTGTATAGAAAATGTGGGTTTTAATTTGAGTATGCTACCACATTGTGGAAAATGTTCTCTATTCTACATTTGGAAAAAGAGCTTCTCTGGGAACTTGGCCATGGAATACCTGGAAATTTCTTTTGCCAACCATCACTTATCAAGGCTTAAAAATCATACGCTTCCAGCACCTGCAATTAGTTCTCAAAGGTATAGTCATAGATAATCTCAAGAGGGTATGCATGACAGTGAGAAGAAAACAATAAATTTGAGTGGATGTACCTGAGTTCAAATCTAAGTGCATGACTTGAGACTAACTGTTCATGCTTCCTAAGACTCATTTTGCCAACACCCCAAATGGCCACTGCTATCACCCTCACTGGGTCCTCGTGCAGACTACCTGGGATGATGATGGGGAGCATTTGGCAAAGGACCTGGTAACGTGTCAGGCACTCAGAAGATCTTAGTTTCTTTTCTTTCCTTTTGACTGATGGTCTGAATAGTCACTGGGACAGAAACTAAGTGCAGCATGTGGAGCTCAAGGAATTTCCACCAGTTGTAAGGCGGAAGTCCTACCTATAAAAGGTGTATAGCTATGCACAGCCGGTAAAGATAAATAATCTAGAAACGCTATGATTCATAATGCTACGAGAGTAAAGAAGAACATGACTCTACTGGGGAGGCTGCAAGGGAAGGCTTCCTGGAAGAAGAATTTAAGTCAGTACTTAGAGAATGGGTGGGAATTAGATGGATGGAGTTAAGTGCACAAGGCTGGCCGAGCCAGACACATAAATACCCAACGAGAATGTACAGGGCAAATTCTGGTAAACTTCCTTCATATTGTAATAGCTAAACATAAGGCTTTTGGTAAATAGTAATGGATTTTAAATGCTGGGCTAAGAAGCTGGTCTTTATCTTGTTACTGGAAAGTCAGGGAGGCTTTTTGAGTAGGAAGGAGCACAGCCAAATAATATAATCTAGAAAGCTTGCAAGTATACAACGTTCACTCCAGTGTTATGAGCCATGCTGCTGTGAAAAAAATCCCTTTCATTATACTAATACTTAGTAAATCACTGAAGACCTACTTCAGAACTCCAAGGAAAATATTTTATGAATCAAAAGCTAAGTGCAATATGTTAGCAATTAAATGAGATAACATAACAGCCGAGGCAGAACCACAATCTTCCCCACCACGATTTTCAAGCTGCTGCAGAAAGAAATGCTTGTATCATCTTCCGAGTTATCAAGCCATTCTGTTGTGATTTTCAGAAGGCAGGGAGAGGGGAAACGACAACAGCAGGGGTCAACGGGACTCACAGCTGTCTATTCTTTAATCAGGAGGAGGAATTGTTACGGAGAGTCAGAAAGGGGATCTGCTCAAAACTGGGACTGGGTCGAGTCTCAAGTGACTGTGACTTGCTTCCACTCCCAGACAGCAAACGAAGGTGTGTAGCTGGGAATGAGACTCTCCCCGCTGTTTTCTGTCCAAGTTTCCGGTGGACACCTCCCACGGCTACTTTATTTACTGCAGCTGGCCGAAGTTTTATAACCTGTTTCATGTATTAAAATTCAAATGTGGAAAACATTACCAGTATCCTCCCTGAATTTTGTTGTTGTTGTGGTTGGGGGTAGGGAGGGTTGGTTTGTTTTGTTTTGTTTTGTTTTTTGGTTCTTCTTAAACTTCCTTTCTATTGTGGAATGTATCAAACGGTCAAAGGCTAACTTCAGACTGACTAAATCAAAAAACTATTTCCTTTGTTCTTATGTTTTTGTTTTAAAAATCCATACCAGTTTGCACAGGAAAGATACGCCAACTCAATCTCTTTCACACACATCAGTGTTTGGGGCTGAGGAGCAGATTCTGGGGACATGCCGCATGGTTTCCAGGAAGGAAGGACAAAGACAGTGAACCCCCTTCGGATTCAACGGGCAGCAGGTTGTCAACGTGCTGCATCTTTGCAGTTACCTGGCTGGCTCCTTGGCTGCTCTTGAATGAATTTTAAAGGTCTTCAGAGGAGAGAATAGGACCTTTCCTCATTGGCAAAACTGATGGTGTTATTGCTTCTGTCTAGATTTTTCCCCAAATCAAACTAAACACATTTCTGTGTAATCCTGGCTGATTATTTCCCTTTTTCTACTGTTCTATTCAATTTTCTCTCCTTCTCCTTCTGCCAGGGTCAATCCAACTTCCCCTATGCAAAATGAATTCTAGTCTTTTTCTCCCATCCCACCTCTGAATCAGACTGCAAGAAGAGGCAATTCAAAGGTCAAATAGTTGCACAAAGCATCTATATATAGTTTAATACTTTAAAGAACCACTTAACCTACATCTGGTATTTAAGAACAAACTTTACATATTTATGGAATAGACCGTCTCTGAAGCAATGCCCTGGGTGCATGTTACATCCGTTTAACATATGCAAAACGAACACAGCTACAGAAATTAAACTATTTTTCTCTTGATTGAGAGCAGATATACAGAAATGGTTATAAGTCACAGATCTGGCTTTTAATAAAGCTAGATTTCTTAATTAAAAGCAGTACTGTTTAAACATTGTAGTTTAAAAAAAAAAAAGCTGTACAAATGAAAATCTCATATTATATGCATCCCAAGTGTACTTAGCACATTACCTGAGGCCAAGCTAAATTAAAATCTAGACTTTCCTTTTGTAAACTCATAGCAACTGCCACGAATAGACAAACAATTTTTACTCAGTGATGAATTTTCAGGGTAGAGGTCAAAGAAAAGAAAAAAAAGAGAAAAAAAGATTTAGCTTTGGCATTCAAAAATATCTTTCCACATTTTAGAAGTGAGTTCATTGGTTCTATTTATAAACCAGTATTTTTGGTTTCAAATTGGTTGCAGGTTTCAATATTATATCTTTCAGAATGGTGCTCTTAATCTTAGTCTTTTATTAGGAGAAATTGAAAGGAAGACAGAAGAACACTACTGCACAAGAACTTAAAAGAACTCATGATAATCTGCACTTATTTTGCATTTCCTTCTGGAACCACCTTTAAACAAGACATGCTACAGTGGTAATAGAAAATAGACTTTCATCTAAGCTAATTTTAAAGAGCCTATTAGGGATAAAATAGGACGCAAAGGTGTCTGGTGATCAGGCAGGAATTTGTAAGGAACAAAATTACACAGATTCACTGTCAAAGTTAAATTTCCACCCATTTGGTCACCTCATTAATTGTCATCACTTAATATTTTGTTAAAAAATTCCCCTGCATCTTTGTAACTATCCAAAAAAGAATGCTCTCCAAATTCCCTTCAAAAGTAATCAGCAAAATTGAAATTCCAATTTTAGTATGGACAAACCTGCTTAACTATTATTAAAATACAGACTTACTCATAAGTAGGTAGTGGTAAAGCTGCTTGATACATTAAATTACACAGTCCCATGTCATGTATTTATACCAAAATTACACCATATATTTCTACCTACTGTACTCAGGGTTGAAAGGCATTATTTTGCCTTCTTTAAAAAAAATCCATTTATGGGTGGCACCTGTGGCTCAAAAGGGTAGAGCGCCGGTCCCATATGCTGGAGGTGGCAGGTTCAAACCCAGCCCTGGCCAAAAAACCCCCCAAAAACAAAAAAAACACACACACAAAATTCATTTATATTTGAAATAGTAGCCATTTAACATGAACTTGAGTTTTATCCTTTGATCAATATCACCAAGGTAAATAATTTCAACCTCCAGCAATAACCCAGCAATTCACTCCTTCACAGGAAATGTGTGCCTATACAAAAACTTGTACATAAAGGAGCCTTTTTCATAATAGCCACAGAGTAGAAACAATCCAACGTCCATCAACTGATGAACTGATAAATTTAATGTGGTACATCCATACAATGGAATACCATATGACAATAAAAATGAATGAAACTCTAAGATGCATGTATAAACTTTGGGTACACGGTATGTTAAGTGAATTGTATCTCAATGACAACAAGAGTATTTATACCTGAAACTCTAATTCCATGTGATACCTACAGAGTCTACACATGCCGTCACTTACCATGAGTGAATGTCTGTTGGCTGAAAGAAGGCCGGTTCCATACCCTGAGCCCAGACCCCCCATGGCTCCGTTATGAGAAGGTCCGATGATTCCGTGCATGTCCCCATGACCACCTGGCATAGCTGTGGAGGGGCCCACTGCATGATTCCGGAGCACATGTATAGCATCATCCAGTCTTTCTAAACGATCTTCAATTCGGCTTTGCTGTTGGTGAACAAATGATGTCAAATTTGATTTAGCTTGAAATGCGAGCCTAAATTATGTAAGTAAAACTTCAGTTGACAAAAACCGCATCCTGAGTTTCTAAATATACATGTCCAATAAAGTATATTTCCTTAAAACAACAATAAAAATAGTGTTTTTATTTACTGTGGAAAATGTTAAAATTATAGTGTGTTATTTTTTCCATAAAGGAACTAACTCGGTAATTCTTCCAGGACATCATAATGTACATATGCTATATGGTACTACATTTACTTCAAAGAGAGTTTAGATTTAGATTTAGGTTAGAAGACAAAAACATTCATCCATTTAGGGAACATTCTGCAGGGATTAGGTTAATGAGCTTATAGAATTAACTACAGAAAGACAATCTGTAGATTAGAGTCTCCCAATTAAATTATTATATATTCTTGAAAGTGTATTTCTTTGATATCCATATGACACAGAAGTATCAAGACAGAGATAGGTGTAAGCATAGAGATGATAATTTCTTTCTGAGTTTTTTTTTTTAAACCTGTTTCTTGCTTTCTCTCATCAATATTAGCTTGTAGTGTCTGCGAGCTTCAAAATGGTTACCGAAACACCCCCCAAATCACAAAAATTCTGTGAAATTTTATGAAACTTACAGAATGAATGAAACTTTAAGTTTCATTGTATGAAACTTTAAGACTGAAGAATTACAAAGACTTGAAGCACTTGTTCACCGAGGGCTTCTAACTGATTTCAAAGCCCCTACTGTGGTATAGAAGTTGCTATCTTTTTTTTTGGCAGTTTTTTTTGGCCGGGGCCATCTGAACCCACCACCTCTGGGATATGGGGCCAGCACCCTACTCCTTTGAGCCACAGTTACCGCCCGAAGTCACTATCTTATACAATTAAAACCCACCCAACTTTTGTTATCCTTGTGATCAGAATCCCAGTCTTTGGCGAGTACCTAAGGCCTATACTAGAGCTTTGGATATGGACTCCTTCTCTTCACTGTGCTCAGTAATGACATCCATGACTACTTTCCAGAGTGCCCTTTAAAATACAACATTTCATTGGGCCCTCATTCCACATGTGGATAGCAGGCTGGGAAGATATTATTATACTTCCATAGAGATGTGAAAATGGGGCTCAAAGAAATCAAATGAATTAATTATTCAGTGTCATACCGCCAGGAAATGGTAAAGATAGGGCTGGAACCCAGGTCTTTTGATTTTAAATCTGGTGCCTCTTTGCATGGATCCTACTACAATCTACTTTGATTTCTAATGGACTCTGTGAACAGATGTACCCGCTCTGTTGCATGAGAAAAATAATTTCTAATTATTCTATACTGACAGGAAGAATGTGTGTCTAATGTAGTTAGTCTGTGATACGGTGCATTTTGATTTGCTGGGTTTGGGATTTAAACAACCTCCCTAGACGGCTAGCTCTGCTACTTATTTGACCTTGGACAAGCTACTAAGTTTCTTTTTAATATATAAACATGGGAATGACCATATATACCTGTAGGCATGAATCTAAGCATGACCAGAAGTCTCACATGTTCCTGTCTTACTTTCTGGTTCACAGCCTCCTTGTGGAGAGAGTAGTTTCTGCTTATGAATCCCCTCTGGAGTGTTCAGAATTCACAGTGAATTGAAGTTACTGTTCCCACCCATAAACCTAGTGTTTGTAGTTCTCAAGCTGGACAAAGCCTGGTTTTGAATACCTGACGGTGGTCAATGCTAAAACAGTCATGGGCTATTTGGATGTGCTCTGCAGGTGCACTGGGCTGGGTGGTGCCTCTGTGTGTCACTGTGTGGTTGCCTTTATGAGCTAAGATGAGCAGCTGGGTGACTCACATGTTACTGCAAGGAAGATCACAACAGGGACAAACATCCACCTTTGTAGTTTCATTTTTAGATTTTCCTTAAAGAATAAACCAAAAGGGAAGAAAGGAAACCCTGAATCACTGACAGGAAAACATTAACTTAGATAAATCTCTGCCCTCTCTCAGGCTTCTTCTCAAAGTATGCAGGCAAAAAGGAAAACTCAACCCCAAAGACTAAAAGGCTTTTCCCACTCACTGCCAATCCTCCCTGTTTGACTCCTGTACAGACTAAATACTGCATAAACCAGTGCTGCTGCCTGCATATTTCTGGCCTCATCCATCATGAGTAGAGAAAGAATAAAGTGTTAGACTCTGAATCATCATGTAAGTATGTATAATATTACTTATGCCCATGGAAATTTTTAGCTATTTCCTTCTAGAAGAGTAATCAATTCTTTACTACTTATGATATTACTGGGTTTCTATGTGATTCAAAGTGAGGGAGGGAACAAACAGTAGACTGGGTGTGCAGAGATCAAGAGGAAACCTCCTGTAGACCTGTGGTTCTGGAAAGCAAAGGAGAGGTCTACAGAATGCACTGTTCCCACCACGCATCTTAGCTGGCTCTCCAGCACTCTGCTATCAGAAAAGACACTTCATCATCGACTGGGATATTTCCCCAAGATGGGGAAAAGCCATTCTCCTTCTAGGGTTTTTATCCTCTCATCTGGTCCTAGATATTTACAGCCCTGGGGCTTCCCTGCGGCAGCATTGGGGTCACAGTTCATGAACAGGAACAAGCATAGTCTAGTAAGTCTGCCTTCAACCAAGCCTGAGTGCTTCACGTGGACCTAAGGTTACAGTGAGAGAAAGTAAGAATCTTAGAGAGAGAAGCAAAGCATGACCTGGACATGGGTAGAATGGAGTCAGCAGGAGAGACATACCAGAGAGTGGAGGGGTCCTTCATAATTAGGAGACGATGAGGCCTGTCCTCCATTTCTAGACCAAACCGCTGTGCCTGCTGATAGAAACATGGGAATTACAATTAGATCTGCAGAAAACTTAAAAATAACCTCATCAATATTCTAAAAAGTCCTTTCACAAATAGCAATGCTGATTTTCATTTAAACAGTAAGGTAAATGCATGTAAACTCCCCATACAAGAATTCTGGGGCAAGGAAAACATTTTAAATGTAAAATATGTAGACTTTCCACAGACTCACAATTCCCTCGGGCTGCTTCCAAAAAGGGAACATTTAACTGATTTTGAATTTTATCAAGAAGGGTTTGTACTGAAGGAAAACGTTTATCGTTATGCAGTTGGGATATTTTTAAGAGTACAAAGGAGGGGTTCTGTCAGACCTCTACGCAAGGTCAGTTTATGTTAAACTAGAATTTTCTCACCAAGGGAAAACAGTTTTGCTGCTTGTTTTAAAAATTGTCTTTAAGAAAAGATAAGCCTTCAACAATTTTTTAAGAAAATAAGATTAGTTAGTAGCTATCCACTAAGCCAGAACATTTAAAAACCCAATATAACAGTAACATCCAAGAAGTTTCTTCAAAAGAAAATATTTTTTTCTTATGATTCACTAAACTTGAAGGTAAAAAAAGATTCCTGTGAGAATACATAGTGTATGTCTAACCTACAAAATAAAAACCGCTTTTAAATTTAAAATAATATACATTTAGTACAGAAAACTTACAAAATACATAATGCAAAAAAGGAGCAAATAATAGCTATGATCTCACTGAAGTCTCATGCCCCGACACTGTTAGCACTTTTAAAATCCATTCTTCCTGTCTTTTCTGGGCATGCATGTGTATTTTTATGCTAAATAAAAATAGAATATTTTGTTCAATTACTTTTCTTGACAGAATTTGGACAGAGCCGTCGGTGTGAAAATAGCAATCTGTCCCCATATTTGCATCTTCATAAAAGTTCTTTCTTCCTAACATGTGGTCTTCCATGATGCATTACCAGGACCACAAAGTGGCATCTCGAGCCCTGTTTGTGTGCCTCTGACCCGGAAAGCGAATAGCTCAGGGTGACGGTATTACGGTGTCTCCCTGAATGACTGTGCATCTGAACTTTCCTCTCCCACCCCTGATCTAGAAGCAGACTCGCAGACTCTCATACCAGCTCTGATATCACTACTGGTACAACCCAAGGGGTCGTGTACCCTTTTTGGGCCTCAGTACACTGATCTGTAAAATCACAGCATTAGACTACATTAGTTGTTCTCAAGCTTTGTTCAACCACAGAACATTTTTTCTTCCAAATTAGAAAACAGATGAAATTAGAGCTGCTTTGTTTGAAATGCGGAACTTGGGAGTTCCACCTGCTCATACTGTCTGTCCCTTGACTATCTCACGTGGGGACACTGACACTTGTGATCGTTTTTCAGGGGCTGAGAATCTGGGACTGAAGCAGGAGAGTACAAGGCTGAACCTTATTTTCCATTTCCACCGTTAGGAACGTTTCATTATCTTCTTAGAATCAGTTCAGTTTCTTCCTAGTTTCAACCTGCTCTCTCTGGCATGGACTTTAGGATGGAGCTACTCCTCTCTCTATTCTGGGATCCTCCCATATCATGGAGGCTTGGAAAAGGCTGATACTAAATCCCACCTAAGCCCTGGTCATTGCTTCTGGGAGTTTTCCTGGAATCTGAAACCACCTATTCTGTACCAAGGAATCCAGTTTATACTGGGCCATGTGAATGGTGCATGCAAGGAATAACAAAGGGTCTAAGGAGGCAAAATTTAGAAAGGTGATTCCAGGATAAACTACAATAAGGTCAGGTTTTAATCTGATACAGATGTGATTTGATTTTTTGTTTTTAGAAGCCACTTGTCCTCCTTCCATAGAAAAGAGAAATGCACCAGCCAAATGGAAGCATTTATATTGGAAGGGAAATGAGTCTCTTTAAACAGGCCTCTGAAAAGTGAAATGATTTACTGACATAATTCTACAACTTATACTTATTCAATTTGAAGACAAAGGTCGTGCCAATATGTTATTTTAGAGTAAAGCCACATAATTGTTTTCCCCGAACATTCCAATGGCATATACTTTAAAGAGGGAATTCAGAAACCCTAAAATTCCTGCCAGAAACGCCCCATTTAAATAGTCTATATTTGATGACGATATATTCTATCTTCATATTCATGACTACTTTAACTGAGTTTATTCATCTGAGATGTTTTATTGGAATCCATTTTTCTGCTGTTGGGTGTCTTCTGAAGAGCTAAGAAAAGATTAAGAAATATGTTTTCCATGTGCCTGTGTAGTCTGAAAAGACCACTTAATTTTTAAGAAAAGGCTTGGATATAAACGACTATTCTGTTACATGGTAATCTGTGTCTCCCATCTCATTTTATTTGTCTGCTGAGGGATTTGGGAGGGGGAGTGAATTTTCTCCTATTAGAGCAGAAGTAGAGGGGGCAATCATTCTTACAAACTGTTACTATGATGAAATGACATTTAAAATACACTACCTGAGAGGGAGGGAGGAGAGCCGACAGGAGTTGAAGGGTTTGATGAAAAGCTGTTGTTAGTGTGATCTGGAGAATAGATCTTAAAACAGTGGGGAGAAAAAAAAACAAAAACACCCTCATTCATTCAGAATAAACAATGAACAATTTCTAACCCCCAAGGTTTCCAGTGCAATTCATCTAAAACTTACACGTTATAGAATACATGTAACCGTCAACTATAGTATCAATATTTTCAAATTGAAAACTTAACAGTTTTTCAAAAGAAGAAATTACTGCTGTGGTATGTGATGGCAGGGAAAGAGCTGGACTAGCATTAGCAGACTTCGATTCTAATCCTTTTTCTACCAGTAGTTGGCTGTGTGGCTGAGGGCAAGGCAAGGAGATACTTTGAACTTCCTTTCCCTCTTCCACAAAATGAGAGCTTGGACATTATCATTTTTGTTTTCCAAATCTTTTATTAAGATGAGGTATTTGCTTCCATGGCACGAGAAGGCCCACATTAAATAAAAAGTCTTACAGCACAATGTTAATTATATAGGCTGAACTTTTTTTTTTATGCCTCCAGGGGTGAGGAAAAACCAAATGAAGAGACAAAATCTTAGAGAAACAAAAAACCACCTATATTTATAAATGATCCTATTTAAGCTTTGGAAGAAAAATACTAGATATACTCCTTTAGGCAAAAAAGGTACACCATTTTTTCACTATGGAACATGAAAGAAATGTTCGATTCTAGCTTCCTGAGAGGGGTGGGCAAAGCAGAGGAGCCAATTCATTATGTGACAATTCCTTACTGATCTCAGTTACTGTCAATTTTTGTTTTATTTTTTTTCACCCAATGCCTTTTCCAAAGTGTTTTAGAACTGTCCCTTGCAAAGTCAGACTTACTTCGGCCAATGAGCACCCATCCTACTTCTGAGAAAAATAAGAAATCAAGACAGAAAATCTGCAAAGCTAAAGGCCAGGAGACTATCTCCACACCCACAACAGGGTGCGGCTCGGTATCACTGGGGGAAGATGGAAGAGGCGACCCAGACACTGGAAGCTTCGGGGCTTTCTCCTCAGAATTTCCAATGATTGTTATGCAAGAAAACCAGCATTTCCCCTAAACCAAAGCTATCTGCTGTTCATTTTCTAAAACTCCAAATGTCCACTTCTGATTCAAGTTCACCCTTCTCCCAGGGTACAGATGGAGTCCAAAGTCAATATTTCCTCACCGAAGCAAGTGCTTTCCCCAGAGCATCTCCAGTCTGGGAGCTGCCTGCTGCCCCGCTGCCTCTGTTTGCTGCAAAAACAAAAGGCAGAATATGAAAACCAGGCAGTGAGACATCGAACAATTTTCTATTCCTGGTCCATTTACTCACAATTTAATTGCATTTTTAATGCTAATTACAATACATTAATCTTTAATTAGCATTAATTTGTTTGCTGAGGTAGATGTCAACTATATTCATGTTACTTTTTTTTTTTTTTTTTTAACAGATAAAATATAAACCTGACACCTTGGTCTAAAGATAAAGTGGTTTAGTTGCTGTAACTTTCCCCCTGGCTGCTCAGGACAAGTCAGTGGGGTATGGGAACAAGTGGGCACCTGATGGTCACTGCCAAGAAGTCTGTAGTAGTCCAGGTCTCTGGGGTCTTCAAGTTCAGCTTTTCTTTATACATATTTTTAATAGTAAATCGAACTATCTTCACAATAATTTATACCTATTTTCAAACACAAATTGGGTACAGAGCAAAATGGGGTATTCCTCTTAGAGTTCCATGCTGAACGAAACAAAACAAAAAATCTACAATAGGTCTGGCAAACTAGGGGAAACATTTTAATTGAATTTTTTATTTTTAATTATCATGGGCACATAGCAGTTGCCTATGTGATGTTTTGAGACAGGGATACAACATGTAATAATCAAATCAGGGTAACTGGGGTATGCATCACCTCAAGTATTTAACATTTCTTCGTGTTAGGGACATTTTGATTGCATATTTTGATTTATTTTAAAATATACCATAAATTACTATGATTATAGTTAATTTTGACTTTTTTTTTTTTTTTTTGCAGTTTTTGGCTGGGGCTGTGTTTGAACCTGCTACCTTTGGAATATGGGGCCAGGGCCCTACTCCTTTGAGCCACAGGTGTCGCCGATTATAGTTAATTTTGTTATGCTATCAAATATTGCTCCTTCCATATTAACTAACTAAATTTTTATCCATTTATCACTCCTACTTTATCCTCCCCCTCTACCTACCCTGCCCAGCCTCTGATAACCAACATTCAGAAAATATCTTTAATTTTTTAAAATAACATACATTCTCATCTTAAAGTCTGTGCTATACTAATTTCAACTGTTATACTATTAATAATCAACATGATCTCAAATTCCAGAGATTAAATAGGTCTATATATTCATGAAATTTATCTCCACTATCTTAAACACTGGTATTTTTACCTACAAAGTAGATGAACAAAGAGTATTATTAATAAAAGACAGATATTCCAGTATATAATTCAAAGCCAGCTGTATAAAACGCGCATCTTTTGAAGGTATCTTGGCTTTGTAAATAAGTGGTAAAAAAAAATGGGGCTAGCTGGTTTTCTTCTGAGATCTTCAGTACTAACAGGATGCCTAGAATACTAGGTCATAGTATTGATTAAGGTAACAGCATTAGTGAGTAGATGCAGTAGTTAAATGAAACTTATTCAAGTTCTAGGGAAAGATGTTTTTCACTATTTTGTACAATAAGAAAAGAAAACCCTTAAATGAACTGATGAATACCAGCAAAACTTCATTGCACACGTATAATTTTAAGAATTTTCCCGCCCTTTTTTCCCCGCCCTTGAACCAAGAGAGACTTCTTTCTGGCAAACATGTTGTCATCACCTACAGACTCATAAAATACAGGGGCAGAGTCAGATGACCAGCAGTCACATTTTCTGCTTCTCTGGGTCATAATGTCATTGTTCTGACCTCTGCTCAGCACAGTTCGATTATGCCTGTCATTTTCCCCATGCTTATATGGACATCTCAGCTAGATAATCTTTTGATACATGTTTTATTTGGTTCAGAAAATCCATGCTCATATTCATTTGTTTATTACTAAAATACTGAAATAAAATTGGTATGTGATAACAAGAACGTGATTACCTTGTGACAAAACAAACTTCATTTTCATAGCACAAACTTACGATATTAAAAATACATGCCTTACTAGTATTTCAGATTATAGATACTGTACAAGCAAATTCTTTGAAATGACTGATATCACACAACTGGGCAAGTGGAAGCAGCTTAGATAGTGAGTATTAAAAGCATTTAATATGAGATAAAAAATAAATTATATCTAGGATAAAAATGAGAAGAATTTCTGTATTAAGGAGTTCTTTAAAAATTAAAAACAATTCCAAAGAGAAAATAATAGAGAGAAGAGAATACACATCACATTAACATTTTTTCAGTACGGATTACCATGGTATTCAGGGCACTTTTTTTTTCCTAGAAGTAGTATTTCTTTTCATTATTATATATCTAAAAATTAACATATCAGTCAAAATAATTAGTGGCATCTGATTGATTTGAACATAGATTTTCACATAATAAAACTTCAAAGCCACATTGGGGGGGAAAAAAATCACATTATCTAAGGAACTAAACCAAAAAAGAATAAGATATTGTTTCAATTACAGATAAAATTTGCTACAGTAATACCTTGTAAAAGATTAATTCTTCCTTTGAACAACTTTCAAGCGAAGATTATACATTTTTAAAAATGTATTTTCATGCAACCAAATTATTGAAAACCTATACAAACCATTTTAGAAACACTTAAAAACTAATTAGTATATACTGTAAAATCCTACTGTAGAACAGGCAAAATACAATCACTCTAATTTCTTTAGAATTTTACCTTACCTTTGTAACTTAACTATGGGTTACCATTTCATACAGGGAGATAAGATGACTCAGGAAATAAATCAACTCCTTACCCCATCTTGTCATGAAAATGTTTCAGAAAACTACAAAGGCTACTCACCAAACTACTGATAAGAACAGACTATTTTTTATCATGAAGCAAGCTGTTGAAGAATTTACCTTGCAACAGCTGGGGAGCCCAACCCAGAGGTTTGAATTTCAAAGCAGCTTATTGAGGCTAGTTTGCCCCTTCACTTGGAATGCCTTTTGTTTTGTTCCAGGACACACTGGAGAAGACACATTTTCAAGATCCCCTCAACATGTCAACCTACCTGGGTTCTCCTCTTTTCATCTGTGTGACTGACGTATCAAAGGGCATACTCAGAAAGTAAACGTATCTTTAATTCTCAAATGGCATTTTTTTTTTTTGCATTGAGAAGGGGGTCATGCTTAATGAAACACATCAACTCTATCTTTTTCAGCTAAAAGCTAGTCCTTCAGCTAGGACTTGGTTACTATTTGAGGCTCAAGTTTTTGTCAACTTATATTATTAGAAATGATCAAACTGTCCGTGTAACAGAAATAAAGATGAAAAACTACAACCTTTGCTTGGTAAAGACTGAGTCGATTTCGTAAGTTATTTCAGCTCTAATCAATTTCTCTTGCTCAAAAAAAAAGAAAAAATCCATCTTTAAGTAGTCTTAACATAAATATGAATGGGAGAGGAGCAATGCTTAAGAGGAACTGTAATTCTGTAGGAGGATCTGACACTGCTTGCCACTCAAGCGTTGTTCAGAGGGCTTGCACACAGGTGTTGGTGCTGGCTAGAAGATGAAGCAGAAAAAGAGCTTCACCTCTCTTTTCCTTTTTGTTTTAAAAAATAAAACAAAGGTCAGAAGAGAATTATCTCAGGCTACATGCTGGACCACCCTCCGTCTTAGTCTCAACTTTGGGGAGATGGTCATTCCATTCCCATCAGCACACACCCTAAACTAAACAGTAGGATGAATGGTCCCTGAAGATGACTACTGAAAATCAGAATTTGGAAGCCGTGCTCCCTCTTGACCTATGCCAAGAATGAGTGTATCATGAAAGGGTCAGAAGACTAAGTGCTATTGCCCAAGAGAAGCATATCGTGTTTAAAAGTAGGTTCTTCCGAGCTGTGTTGGAGTGACCCTCATGTTATTAAGCTGTTAGAAGCAGCATTAACAATGCCACCAGTTTGTTTATGAAAACAACAAAAAGGGGAATACTTCCAGCACTCTGATTACAACCATTTTAGAATGAAACTCAAGTATATGCTGCTTTGTGCTAATTTTTGCCAGGAGGGATCCCCAGGCATTCAGGGGGAAAGTTGGGCAGGAAATGGAGGAGAAGATTTAAATCAAACTAGTTTACTGTTCTCCACTGGTGGTCTTTGTAGCTAAAATGCCCTGACACTGGCGGATAAAATTCTTATTACTCTATGCTCTCTGCCTGCTCAATCACCCAGCTGCATCTGAAGGCTCAGGATTCTTGTGAAATATAAAGTGAATATTATGTGACTAATAATAAAATGACTGTGAAACCAAGTCCTCAAGGGGAAAAGCACGTCATGTTTCTACTAGAAAAGCCACATACTAAAATGTATCATGTCATACAAACATATCATTAGAAGTGAAAGTTGTAAACCAGATTAATTCATGAACCAGATAGATATTCCAGGGTAATCTTTAGCATATGGCACATTAAATCAATCTTGCCAGCCTGTTCCTTCAACACTGTTTGGTTTGAGGTTTAAAAACATGGCAAATACCATGTATTAGAAAGCAGGCCAGTTAAACACTAATAAAACAATAAAAGTTATTGCAACCATTATGCCAGTTATATGCCCAATTCTCTCTGAGGGTGAGAGAGGAGGTGTAGCCCCAGACCACAAGGGGTCATCTCCTGTGAATATATACAGATGGCGTCTCTCCATAGGGAGGCTGAGGGACTGTCATCCTTGAGTAGTCTCAGTGGGCCGTGCTGCGGTTGGCAGGGGGGTCCTCTTACTTCTTTTGACTGAGCAGAACTACTGTGTAACACTGCAGGAAGGAAGGATATATGTGGACAGCAAAATATATGTGGCTACTATCTAGGCGTCACTTCTGTTCTTGATCGCGCCTATCTGATAACCTACTACACGTCCTCCTCTGTACACATGCAGAGGAACTGAGCGGGCCACTTTTGAGATGAACTCACTGCATTGAAAGCCTTCCAGGGTCCACTAGAGGGACACTGAGGTTGCTAACTCCCAAAGCCCCCAACATCTTGTCATCCTTCTTTGGGTGCACTAGCAGCTGAATGACTGTGAGTCCATGCTGGGTCCCACATATTACATTCACATACTTCTAGGGTGCTGAAGAGACCCTTCCAATCCAGAAATGTCTGACGCCATCCCCAGAGTTCACTGACAAAGCTCAAGAGCTAAGTTGTGGACTAGATGCCACGTATAAAAAATTTACTCTGCCATTCTCTTGAAAATCCATGGATGAATGTATTATGTTTTTGTTTTTTATTTTCTGAGACAGAGTCTCACTCTGTCGTCCACACTAGTTATCATGGAATCAGCCCAGCTCACAGCAACCTCAAATTCCTGGGTTCAAGCAATCCTGCTGCCCCAGGCTCTGGAGTAGCAGGGAGTACAGGTGTCCGCCACAATGCCTACCTTGTATCATTATTTTTTTAATCCCCTCATTAACGTAATCTAAATAAGCTTTGGCCTTTCTAAAGGTCTCTCAAAAAATGATGTTGCATATTATGGGGCAAAAGAAAACCAAACAAGAAATGGTCACTTCCTCAAGCCAAACAAGAAATAAGCCTCTTGAGCCTCTCCCCTCTTTGCGATGCAGAGGGCAGAACAGGAGGATGGGGTGTGTGCTTACAGAGGTGATCATCTGACAGTTCTGGAGCCTGCAGGCCGCTTGTTGTTCTACTGTCAGTTCAGAACAACTGCTGATCACCAGAAGACCTTATAATACAATGCCAAGACACAGGGCCACGGTCCTCTTCTGAACTGAAGTAGAGCAGCTTCCTAAGGTATCAAGGCCGTGTGCGAAAAGCCTGCATGGCCTTGCAACTTTCCACCAAGAAAACTCGGAAAATGTGATGCCCATGTGTTAGTGCCGGAGTCCCATTCTTACAGCATTAGTTTTGCTTACAGTCATTTCTACAAAATCGTGTGTAATCTCAAACATGTGTCAGGCTGTGTGTTCCCCATTTATCCATTATTTAATTAGTTCTGTTTGTTCTTTGAGATACAGGCAACGTAATATTTCTTTATTTCCTGCATTTCAGAATGAGTGAGTATATGCCAAATAGTTTCAAACGTCTACAGCTGTCTCCTATTAATCCATACTGTGTGTTGGGGAAGTATCAGTAACATCAGAAGGGAAAACTTCTCTTCTTGTTAAACAGATATGTTCCCTTTGCTGACTTCCACCACACTCAGAAAACCAACCCGAAGCTTAAAAGGATTGAAGTTCGAAGACGCACACCGCGGACTAAGGTTTCCTATATATTATTAGGCTTATATTTTCCTCTCTGTTCTTCAGCAACTGAAGGACATATTCTAGAATGTTCTCTCTTAAAGTAAGATCTGTATTCTATGCAAATGAGTAAAGGTCTGTTCCCCCCCCAAAGCTGAGTTACCATGTCTACTGACTTCCTGAAAGGTCATCAAACTTTTTCACATTTGACATTTTGACAAGTACACCCGTTATTGTGAAATAAATAATGTAAGTAATAAACTTCTTAAAAAGCTTTTTTCTGGGATCCAAAAATCTCATACTTTTCTATTTTTAAATTACAGCTTCTACATCTTTGTCTGGACCCTTCCATAGAGTCCTGTGATCTATCAAAAGTTAAGTCCAGCCTTAGTTTGTAGTTGAGCCCTTAATACACTCCGCTCTGCCCAGACCAAGTAAGCAGATTTTCCTCTGTTCACCCACAACACGACCAGCTTAAATCAAGCCAAGGTCTCTGCCACACAGACTTGTGGCTATGCTACCCACAGCTCACAGATCACGACCGCCCCATCTCCTGATACCCCTTCCTTCCTTCCAAGTCACAGTGCCTCCCTCCCCTCCCAGGAAGATGTCTTTCGCAAATCAATCAACAAATTTTTTTTTTCAAACAGTGCCTAAGCATGTTTTCCTCAACTCAAAATTTTGCTCCACCTTCGTACCTTCCTAAAAAAAGACGATTACTCAAACCACGAGTAGACAGGAAATCTGCCATGTAAGAGGATGAATGACCGGGCATCCTCCAAAACCAGACCTCGTGACTGCAAACAGGGGCTTTCCATGTGTCAAACCACACCGAAGTGAAATATGCTTTTCTCACTCTTTCAGTTCTCCACTGCTTTCTTTCTTCTTGTTTTTCAAAGCAGCCAAGATTGCACTGATAGCTAACCAAACTTCCCCACGTGACCTCTGTCCAGAGCTCTCCAAGGTCAAACAGATGCAACACATTTGTAGAAGCCTGGTTCACGAAAGTTGTAAAAATGGAAACTTTCCTCAATTTGCTTCTTCGTGAGACAGGATAGCAGAGAGGCTGTGAGATGGCTCATCTCAAGTGTGAAATATATTATTGAATAAGCAAGCAGGATATTATTGAGGCAGAAATTGTATCTGCAACATTTCAAAACATACCTTTTCTCCTTCATCAAAAATGTTCCCTCCTAAGTGATTCATATAACTTCCCAAAGTTTATTTTGGGGGAAGGGTGAATGCAGAGAGCTAAGAGAAATCAACAGTAGTATTATTCTGATACATAATCTTCTCTGAAAGGCACCACCCTGAGTGTTCTACCCCCTCACCCTCTGTGAGTGATGTTCAGGCCAAGCAAAGGTGAATTTGAACTAGAACCAGGGGATGTGGTAATCAGGGAAGTCTGAGGCTGGAATAAGGCTTTGGTGCCTCACCCCATGTTGCTCATCTGAATGACAGAAGTTGTTAAGGCTGATTCAAAAGGGGCTGCCTTAATTTACAATTGCCAAATTGTAGAAACAACCTAAATGTCCACCAACCCAAGAATGAATTAATAAACTGTGATATGTGTATACAGCCATTAAAAAAGATGGAAGACTTTACATCTTTTGTATTAACCTGGATTGTGGTGGAACACATTCTTCTTAGTAAAACATCATAAAAATGGAGAAGAATCCAATGTCCTCAATTCTAATATGAAGGCAGTAGATGATCTAATATGGAGGGTGAAGGGGGTGAGGGGAGGGCAGGAGGGAGAGGGAAGAGAGAAGGAAGGGAGGATGGGAGGTCACAGTGTATGGCACACCTCTTGGGGGTGGAACACGGTTATAAGAGGGACTTCTCTTCCCTCCAGGGGCAGCTGGACATCCTACCTAGCTCCTTCCTCAAGGGGAGCGTATTGGTGGGACAAGCTCTGTTCTAGGGAAAGGACCACAATGGACATCACAAAAAATGAGAAGATGACAGCTCAGTTCATGGCAGCAGCATAATTCTTGAGCTTTAACTCATTTGTAAATTTCCTTGGAGAAAAAGAAGCAACTAGGCCCATGTGCCTAGGTATCTCTGCTCCCCTAAGTGAGCAAATACGTGACCCACTCTGATGGACTCCCACTTGATTCTCTAGGAGGTCAAGTTTATCTAGTTATTAATGGTCAGCTGAGAACTGCACAGAAGCTAGACTTCAGAAGAGCTCAGGACAGTGACTGGCATTTGAGAACTGGTTAATAACTACTGTTACGAGTTGTTATCCTACCCCCATCTCACTAGTCTTCAAGGCTCATATTAGGAAAAGTTCACTTTGTTCACTGTCTCTGAGTGTGAGGATCCAGGCAGTTTTGTTGTATTATCTAAGGACTCCCAAAAGGCAAAGTAGCCAAATTTCAGTTTCTTGTGACAACAAAACTGATAGGGTGAAGCCAGTGATTATGTGTCTGGTTCATTTATTTGTTCAATTACATGACAAATATTTATTGCCGACTGCTATACAGTTACGAGGGGGAAGAGAGGACCTCCAAAATCACAGCCTGACGTTGACTGCTGGCAGGAGACTTGAAATTTCTGCGACTCACCCATTATACTGTCTGCCCCGTTGGCAGGAGGCGTGCAGGAAGAGGTGCTGTAATGGTTTGTACCACTACGGTGGAAAGTGGACATCGGAGGAAGACTGGAATTGATGTCTGCTGAGGAGTGTGATGGATAGCTCTGAAGCAAGAAGCAAAAACAGGAGGCCACGTTTAATCATAAGATATTCAGCAAGTCAGTTTTCAAATAGAATGGGTACAGGCGAAACTTACTAAAGGCAGAATACAAATGTCTACATACAATAACTAAGAAAATGCCATGAAGGCTACGTTGAACAGTTTGATGACAACATTTCAGATTGTGTATGAAACCAGCACATTGTACCCCTTGATTGCACTAATGTACACAGCTATGATTTAACAATAAAAAAAAAAAATTGTCTTCTGAAATACAAGTATTGATGTATAGGCCAATTTTCTTTTCTTTTGGTATTGTAGAATAAATGTACTTGAAGGTAAAAAAAGAAAAAAAAGAAAATATTTCAAATGGTATATAAAACCAGCACATTGTACCCCATGATTGCATTGATGTACACAGCTATGATTTAATAAAAAAAAAAAAAAGAAAGAAAAAGTTAATACAAAAGAAGCCAGGAAAACAGTAACAGAGAAAAGCAACAGATGAGACAAATAGAAAACAAAAATAAATGCAATCAAATCAATAATTACATTAAATGAAAAAGGACTAAGCATTACAATAAAAAACAGATTGTCAGACTGAATAAAAAAGTAAGACCCAAGCATATGCTGTCTGCAAAAGACATACTTTAAATATGAGGACACAGATAAAAATATGAATAGAAAAAAATATGCCATGCAAACAAAAAGCAGAAAAAGGCTACATTAATATTAGATAAAGTTGACTACAAGGCCAAAAGTATTACCAGAGATAAACAAAATGGGCGTTCTGTTTCACAACTAAATAAAGCATGCTGATGCCCTGATCAACCCTCTGGGCCTGTAGTACAGGAGATATTGGGAGTATAGGACATAGCTATGATAGGTATCAGGAAATCTGTTACTGGGATGAGACATATGTAGGTCATTATGAAAGTATTGCAATACACAAAAATTATGAAATGTAAAATCTGCACACATGGAAACAGATGAAGCCCTGCCAGCAACACCCATAAGCCCCCCCCCCCCCCCAGCAAGTTGACACTTGCATGGGTAAATCAGAAAGCTATATTGACTATTGGGATGAAAATGTGTCAAATGGTCTATGAAGCTAGTGTATGATACCCCATGATCATATCAATGTACGCAGCTATGATTTAATAATAAAAAAAATAATAAAGAAAGAAAGAAAGGACGCTTTCTACGGAGTTTCTTGGAAGTGAAATAATGGACCACAACACAACCCGTCTCTAAACTTTCGTAGTAAACCACATACATAGCCCCCACAGGAAGCTAAAGGTTAATCTTTTCCTATAGCTCTTTCCGCTATGTTGAGCATTTCCTGAAAGGGGATCAGCCATAAAAAGGGAAGAATATCTTTTATTAACACACCTAGAAACTGAACTGTAAATAGCAACTGCCCCACAGTCAGCTTTAATAAATAGTGCTACTTTTTCTATGAAGTCTAGTTATTTATGCAATTCTTAGTTACTCCCCATCCCACCCTAAATTTCTCAAGCTCCAGGAAGGAAGGACTATGATTGACTTTATTGCCCTTGCAGCTGTGAAAGACTCTGAGGGGAGAGGAATCAAGACTGAGCTGTCCCTGTAGGAGCTTTGGAGAAATGAACCTGGGCAGAAAAACTGAACTGATCGCAAAAATCACCAAGTCTGGAAGGGGAGTGGCAATCTGGGATCTAAGCTCTGCATGAATCAACAGCCAAGAAATTATACCTGGTGAGGGGCAGAGGGAGTGCTGAGAATGGGGGTGGGGGGGCTTCTTAAAGACTCAGGCTCTGCCGTGTCACCACAGATGACTGCTGAGGTCTTATTTATAAGGAAGTTCTGTTTGTTTAGAAGAGAACAGCAAATAACTTGAGGACATGGAAAACCAAAAACAGCCCCCCAAAGTAAAGAGATTTCACTAGACCCAAGAATTCTTTGTGGGTCAATAAGTATTCAACAGACAGGCTAGAGTAGGTATAGACATACTGCCTTGAAAGGGCACTTTTGTCATCCCCTGACCCATCCAAGTGGCCTTTTCACTGGCAA
Source organism: Loris lydekkerianus (assembly GCA_963574355.1). Lineage (NCBI taxonomy): Eukaryota > Metazoa > Chordata > Mammalia > Primates > Lorisidae > Loris > Loris lydekkerianus. Next base: position 78,679 of record CAUYPK010048190.1, read on the forward strand.
GATTTCACTGACATGGTACCTGAGAAAATAAAGAGTTGAAAATGCATTCTAAATAATTTCTACCTCTTCCTGGCTGTCCCCCATCCAGTCATGTTGTCCACTCGTTAGATGAAGAGTTCAGCAATGACAGAAATAGTCCATCAGCCCTGCTACCTAGGTAGTTCTATGTCCCCACTGCCATCTTTGTTCCTCCCTGTCATAAACTATGTCCTTTTTTCCCTTCTTTAGAAGCAAAGCTCAAGCACCAGGTGCAAAAGCTATGACGAAATCAAGCTCAAGTGGCAGTAACTACCCAGTTTCATAGAAGCAACACCTGTGTGCAATATGGCCAGTCTATTTCTGAAACCAAATGGCTGTATTTATAAATCACCTGTTGAAATCTTCCTTCAGATTCCACCCTGCTTCTCTATTTGTTTTTAGGGTCTGAGTCCTTCCACCACCGTCTTCCTCTGGGGTGACCTCCAGCCTCGGTCAAACTCAACCCTTGCCAATGGGTCAACATTCTGAGCCCCAACTTTACATAGACTCAGTCCAGGGTCTACCTAAGTCCTCCACTGAGAATGAGCAATAAAAAAAGGCAAAATAAGCTATACCTAAATGCTTATAGGAATGCCCGTAGGATGTTCCTTGCAGTAATAACATCTTCTGATAGTCACTCAGGGGATTGCTCTGTTACACCAGTTGCTAATGAAAGCTGAGCTCTCAGGGTGGCCAGCCCATTCTCACCTTTGCCTAAAGATAATCTGTACCAGGCTGAGAATCAAGGAAGGAAAGGGTCAAAGAATGTGTTTCTTTCTTATAAAAAGGAAGACACATGTTCCCCAGGTCAGAATGAGGAAATAACTCAAGGAGAATATTCCTACTCTTTTCCCTAACTCATATTCATAAGGTTCTCTTCCTGGATTTCTGTAGCCTTAGCGAAACCCCAAACTAGACTATATAGCAAAATCCTCAAACTTATTTTCAATATTTTTAGAATTTAAAATTGTGTTTAATGAAGACATAATCCATTTGTCATGAACACTAATGATATGAAGTATTCATAAAATTTAGAAAACTGAAGTTATTTTTTAAGTTCTGAATGTTTTGGGGGGAGTAATAGACTTTTTTTTTTTTTTTTTTTTTGAGACAGAGTCTCACTATGTCACCCCCAATAGAGTGCTGTAGCATCACAGCTCACAGCAACCTCAAACTCCTGGGCTTAAGCATTCTCTTGCCTCAGCCTCCCAAGTAGCTGGCACTATAGGCACCCGCCACAATGCCTGGCTATTTTTTGTTGCAGTTGTCATTGTTGTTTAGCTGTCCAGGCTAGGTTTGAATCCACCACCCTCAGAGTATGTGGCTGGCACTGTAACCACTGTGCTACGGGTGCCAAGCCAATAGACTTTATTTTTTTACAGCACTTTTAGGTTCACAGAAAAATTGAGCAGAAGATACAGAGATTTCTCTTATACTCCTGTCCCAAATAGGTATACCCCCCCCATTATATCAACATCCCCCACCAGAGTGACACGGTTGTTAAAATTAATGAACCAATACTGACATGTCATTATCACTTAAAGTCTATCATTTACATTAGGTTCATTCTTGGTGTCAGACATTCCATGAGGTTTGACAAACGTATAATGTCATGTGTCCACCAAAATAGTATCATATAGAATAGTTTCACTGTTTAAAATTCCCATGCTCCACCTGTTCATCCTTTCTCCCCCCAATCCCTGGCAACCACTTATCTTTTTACTGTCCCCATAGTTTTCCTTTTCTAGAATGTCATACAGTTGGAATCACATAGTATGTAGCTTTTTCATATTGGCGTTTACTTAGTAATATGCATTTAAATTTCCTCCATGTCTTTTCATAGTTTGATAACTAATTTCTTTTTAGGACTTAGTAACATTTCGTTGTCTGGAAGTAGCAGTTTATTTATTCACATACTTAAGGACATCTTTATTATTTCCATGTTCTTGCAATTCTGAATAAAGACACTGTAAACATCTGTGTGCAGGTTTTATTTACAAACACAAGTTTTCAGCTCCTTTGAGTAAATTCCAAGGAATGCAATTACTGGATCATATGTTCAATTTTATGTGAAACCACCAAACTATCTTTCAAAGTGGCTGTACCATTTTGTATTCCCACCAGCAAAAAAGTGAGAGTTCCTGTTCCTCCCCATCTCTGCTGTGATACTAAAGTACTGTGATACTTTACTAAGGAGAATATTCTCCAAATCCATCCAGGTTAATACAAAAGATATAAAGTCTCCATCTTTTATGGCTGAATAGTATTCCATGGCATACGTATACCACAGTTTGTTAATCTATTCATGGGTTGATGGGCATATAGATTGATTCCACATCTTAGTGATTGTTTATTGAGCTGCAATAAACATTCTAGTGCAAATGTCCTTATGGTAAAATGATTTTTTTTTTCTTCTGGGTAGACACCTAGTAATGGCATTATGGAATTGAATAGAAGGTCTACTTTTAGTGTTTTAAGGGTCCTCCACATGGTATTTGTTTTCTTATTGATAAGATTTAAGAGTTCTTTGTATATTTTGGGTAATAGTCCTTTAGATCAAATGTGTCTTTTGCAAATATTTTCCCCCAATCTGTGACTTGTCTTCCATTCTCTTGGCATTGTCTTTCATAGAGCAGAAGGTTTTCATTTTAATGAAGTCCAGCTTATCAATCTTTTTATTTCTTGGGTCATGCCTTTAACTTTGTATCCAAGAAATCATCATCTAACCCAAGGTCTTCTAGATTGTCTTCTGTATTATATTCTAGGAGTTTTAGATTTTTACATTTATCCACTTTGAGTTAATTTTTGTTAAGGGTATAAAGTCTATATCGAAGTTCAGTTTTTTGCATGTGGATTCTAGTTGGAGTCCTGTACCATTTGTTGAAAAGACTATTTTTTTCCCATCACGTTGCCTTTGTTCCTTGGTCAAAGATCAGTTGAGTATTTTCATGTGGGTCTATTTCTGGGCTCTCTAGTCTGTTCCATTGATCTACTTGTGTATTCTCTCACCAATATCACACTGTCTTGATTACTATAACTTTATGTAAGTCTCAAAATCAGGTAGTCTCAGACCTCTAACTTGGTGCTTATTCAGTGTGTCACCCGAATGACTTTTAAAATTTATTAAAACCTTTTTGGACAGAAGCCTCACCACTGTTAAAATTCATTGGCTTATTAAACATCCATTTATCTATTTTAATTTTTTAAACACTCAGAAACGTATACTAATGACTCATATCCACACAAAATGACCCCAGATGGCATTATCTTTTGGCAATTTTTCTAGTTCTATAACCTATTCTTTCTGTTCCTCACCCCTTCGGTTCCTCCCAGATTTTCTCCTTTATACCAAATACCATCTAATTAAGTGGGAACAAATTGAGGTTTCCAGGGGAACCTTATTTTACACTCCATTTTAAGATAAATGCTCTAAGAGTTCCTGAGGGGGATTTTGTGTCCTTTCTGTGGAGTGAATTACTTACCCTTATAGTTTCCAGGTTCAGAGGCATGATTCCAGCAGCCACAATACCCCAAATCCTTTCTTCAAGATGTGAGACACTGTTCTGATGCAGCTCTAATAATAACAACAGTAAGGAGCAAGTAAATATTAACTGAAGCTCTCTTCTTCAAAAATTCAACTTCTGGGAAATTTTCCTCTTCCTTTCAGTGAAGTGCTCCCAGTTCACTTCTACAAAAATAAACAACATGAACTGCCTCAGAGCCTTTAAAACTATAGGACAGATGTCAGTATTAGCGATCACCCAAACCTGCATCTATCAGTGACACGTTCCTCCTCAAATTCCCCACTCAGACACCTAAGGGTTACTTTTCAACGCATCTTTGCATCTATAGATATGGGGGAAAACTGTTTCTTGGAAAGAATTACACAGTTCAGGGATTAGAATTGATCTCATGAAAGTTGATAAGACTTGTTTGCCTGGGTCATTGATTTGCAGCCAAGCCCAGCTCAATGGGCCCGGTTTCTACTTTATCACTTTTCACCCTGCATCAAGAGCGGGCACTGGAGGGACAGCTGACCTCACAAAGCCAGTATTGTTGACTGTGATTAAAAAGAGTATGGGATTCACTTTCTCTAACACAAGGGGGAAACTGAAGCTGACTCAACTAAGGAGGGCAAGAGGAGTCCCGGCCAGTGTCACCTCATCTGAAGAGGGGATCCAGAGAAGACTGGGGTTTCCATTGTACAGTGTCTGGGGAATGCTACAAGAACAGGGCTCTCATTGTTCCATGGATAGCATTTAGCTACCAGAGACGAGAGCTTCCTTTCTACTCATTACCTGGGGTCCTGATTTGCTGGGAGAGGTAATCAGACCAAACCGTATCATTCTTTGAACTCCCTGGAGAGCTCAGGCTACAATAAAACATATGGGATCCTTATTACCGTATATACTCGAGTATAAGGTGAGTTCCCCCCCCCCCCCCCGGGCACAAAATTTGTGCCGAGTTCTTCTACAAAAATAAACAACATGAACTGCCTCAGAGCCTTTAAAACTATAGGACAGATATCAGTATTAGCGATCACCCAAACCTGCATCTATCAGTGACACGTTCCTCCTCAAATTCCCCACTCAGACTCCTAAGGGTTACTTTTCGACGCATCTTTGCATCTATAGATATGGGGGAAAACTGTATCTTGGAAAGAATTACACAGTTCAGGGATTAGAATTGATCTAATGAAAGTTATAAGACTTGTTTGCCTGGGTCATTGATTTGCAGCCAAGGCCAGCTCAATGGGCCCAAGTTTCAAGTCCCTGGGAAGCTCCTTCCAGGAAGCAGAAACGGACATAGAAAGCCTTGTCAGTTTCCTCACCTCCTAAGTACAACCTGGCCTGGAGAGCTGGGGGTTGGGTGTAAGATTAGCATGAATTCAGCCCCTTTGCAAATACTAGAATAAAAATAGTACACACTGATTCTGCAAACCTAAAACTATCGAAAGAGGCCTGGGTCTTTGTCAGCATTATTGTGCCTACCTACATAAATTTTCCCCCAGAACAAAAACACTATTTTTTTCTCTACATTCTCTATATTCTTCTTCTCCTTCATTATCTCCAAATCAGGAGTTTCGTTATTTTTCACATCAAAAAGGAAGCTTTTAAAAAAGATCTATAGATTCAAAAGACACTGACAAGAAACCAAACATTGGTGGAAACAATACTTTTTAAACACGTATGCCTTTCCAGGAAGAGCTGAACAGTGCGGGCATGTGGAAGAATATGGAATCATTTCAGAATATACCCTGTTGGGTTTAACCCTTGATCAGAAGTAGCAGTTCAGTCCGATGAGGGAGCATCTGGGCAATACAGAAATGGATCCCATTTGACAGTATTGAAACATACTGCATTGTGAAAATGTTCCCCCTTTTACAAACTTAATCATCACACCACTGTCTGGATAAGATCTCTTTTTGTCACATGATTTGTAGCCAAGCTTTCCTCTGTACTGCTTGGATTATCTCCTATATTGTCAGTGAATCTAAAACACATGAACTTATATCCTAATTTTACTTTTCAAAATAAGGCTTCTAAAAAGGCATCAGTCAAAAACTCTTTTTTTTTTTTTAATTGTTGGGGATTCATTGAGGGTACAATAAGCCAGGTTACACTACAGTCAAAAACTCTTAACATCATAGGAATAGGTGGATACTGTTTGAGAATATTATACAGGTATATGCATACACAAAATATTACACATAAAACAAGAAGCATAAATATATTTATTCTGTTAAATTCATAAATAAGACAATAGCCATCAGCTATCGCTATTTCTATTTCTGTTAATATTATTCAGAAGCACTATTTAAATCAATTAAATAAGAAGAAAACAATGAGAAGGCTAATCCTTCGCAATACTATAATGTTTGCATGGAGGACTCATAGAAATTCACTAAAAAATTTATAAATACTAATAAATTGACAGTATCTAGATACTAAATTATTGGCATATCCAAAAATCAAAAGTCTATGTATACAAACAGCACCTCCTTAGAATTTATAATGGGAAGAACCTATGTACAATAGTAACAAAAGATAAAAACACCTGAGAGTAACTCTGAAAAAAATATATACAAGTAAATGGTAAAATGCTAGTGAGGAACCACCTATACCCTGCAAAAAATCTTAAGCAAATGAAAAACAACATGTGTTCTTAGACATGAAGACTTGTCATACAGTTGTTAATAGTTCCTAAATTAATGTGTGTCATCCTCATAAAATATCAACAGATTTTCTTGAACTAGATAAAATTATTATAAATTTCATTTGAAAAATAGACATGAAAGAACTGCTATGGAAAATTCATGGAAAAAAACTAGTGAAGTCTATTCTACCAAAATTTAGCTAACTAAAAAAGTGCGGTGCTTGGTCAAAAATATGTCAATAGAATAGACTAGAAAAACAAGAAATGTACTCAAATTCATACAGAAATTTCATATGGGATAGAGGTGGAATTTTAAATCAATACAGATGAGATGGATCACCTAGTAAATAGTGCTAAGACATCTTGGTCTTCATCTCAGTAAAAAGTTGTTTCCATACTCTACAGCTAATAATAAAATAAAAACAAAGTGGATCAAAGATTTAAATGTGAAAAATCAAACCATAAAAATACTGTGTTAGAAGAAAAGATGAGGAAACTGTTTTTATAATTTTGTAGTAGGGAAAATCCTTTCTAGTGTCCTAGACACTGTGAGTTGGCTGTCTGTTATATCCATTATCCACTTCCCTTCTTCCCAGCAAAACAGAACTCCAATTCTGTTCTGGGTGGCAGTAAGCCCAACCCCGAAGGATGGGCCGCCATGGCAGGCTTGTTCTCCAGTTTCCCAGCCTGCTGTATGGCTATGGGTCTATGCGGCTTGGTTTGGGTCAAGAAGACATTGGTGGAAATCTCCTGGGAAAATTCTTGCTTTCCTCATAAAAATGGATGACTATGTTAGCACCTCGTGTCCTTTGAAAGGATAGTTTTATCAGCCCTGACATTGTTGAACAGCTGCACCAATGCTTCCAACCACCTATGCCTAGACTTCTTGCTGTGAAATGAAATGAATCAAGTCCTGTTCACTTGAGCCACTGTATTCAGACTTTTGGTTCTGATAGTTATGTGATACCTGAAAAATGCCATAAAATTCAGAAGGCTTACAGGAAAAATCTAAGCAATTTGACAACATGAAAATAGTTTTAATTTAAAAAAAAAAAAAAAGAACTGCCAAATGAAAAAAAATGAGATATTTTAAATTTACGTTATACAGTAATATCTTTATATACGATCTCTAACAATTAAGTTTGTGAATTCATCCTAGAAAAAGTACCAGTATCTCAGTGCTGAATATCACTTATTAGTCACCTTCAAAATACTCCCCTTGGCAAGCTTTGCACTGACTCCAGTCCTTAGTCCTCCCTTCAGAGCAATTTTGGAACTCTTTTTCTGGAATGGCCATCAAAGCTGGCATTGTATTAACCCTTGATGTCTTGAATGTCATCAAAATGTATTCCTTTCTATATTTTCTTTATCTCTGGGTAAACAAAAAATTCATTAGAGGGCCAGGTCATGTGATAAGGGAGAGTGTCTCAATACAATTATTTATTTACTGGCTAAAAACTCCCTCACAGACAGTACTGTGTGAGCTGGCACATTGTCGTGATGTAAAAGCCATGAGTTGGTTAAAAATTCAGGTCATTTTCATCTTTTTCATGCAGCCTTTATAGCAACACAGATAGTAAACTTGGTTAACTGTCCAGGTGGTACAAATTAATGAATGATCAATCCCTCTGATATTGAAAAAGTTAGCAGCATCATTTTGACTCTTGATTTGGACTGATAGAACATTTTTGGTCATGGAGAATTGACTGGCTTCCATTGTACACCTTGACACTTTTTTTTTTTTTTAATTAAATCATAGCTGTGTACATAAATGCAATCATAGGGTACAATGTGCTGGTTTTATATACAATTTGAAATACTTGCATCACACTGGTTAACATAGCCTTCATGGCATTTTCTTAGTTATTGAGTTAAGACATTTATATTCTACTGCATATTGCAAGGGTACATGTGATTTTTTTTTAATTAATTAATTTATTTATTTAGTTATTTTTTGAGACAGAGTCTCACTATATCACCTTTGGTAGAGTGTCATGGTGTTATACCTCACAGCAACCTCCAACTCTTAGGCTTAAGAGATTCTCTTGCCTCAGCCTCCCAAGTAGCTGGGACTACAGGCGCCCACCATAATGCCTGGCTATTTTTTTATTGCAATTGTTTAGCTGGCCCAGGCTGGATTTGGACCCATCACCTCAGTGTTTGTGGCTGGCGCCATAACCACTGTGCTAAGGGCACCAAGCCTGACACTTTATTTTAGAGTCGTATTGATACATCTATGTTTCATTCACCGGTGATTACATGGCCCAAAACATCATCTTGCCTCTCCAAAAGGTCTTAGCAAGTTTTGACTCTACTTTGCTTTTGTTCATCAATGAGCTCCTTTGAGAGCATTTTTGTAAATACCTTTCTCATGCCAAGATTTTCATTTAAGATTTTCCTATTTCTCTATTGATTTTTATTTAATCTGCTGTGCTTCTCACAGTCAGCCAATGATTTTGATGCAATTAGATGTATTTTTGCAATGTTTTTACCATTTCTGCTCATTAATGGCTACCCTGACCACTCTTCATCATGATGCTTTCTCTCCCCCTAGAAAAACATTTAGGACACTGCCTTTTTCTTGAGGGCATTCTCCCCATAAACTTGGACTAACATGTCTCTAATTTCACTTCCACTCTTGAGAAGTTTAACAAGAAATTTAATGTTTGTTTGCTCTAATTCGTTCTCCAACATGCAGTGGCACACGGAAACACACAATAACAACAATGAATGCCATTCAGCAAGACACTGTCACATGTCAACAAGAACACAGCTGTGGGACACCGATACATCAAGGTTATGAAACCTTGCTGAGCTGTTTGTACAGGGCTGTCAACAGAAGCACACAGTGGCAAGTTCGCAAACTCAATCATCAGACCTTGTATAAAGAGCTCAGTCTGTTAGGAAAACAGGCAAATGATAGAAATGTGATCATCAAAAAAAGAAATACAAATAAAATTAAAATATGGATTTTAATCAGATGAAAAGATGTCCAAACTCTTAAATAATAAAATAACAAAATAATTAAAACTATAGTAATATGTCATGTCTATCAATATATTTGGTGGATATTTAAAGCAAAACTTAAAAAATTACTTTATTTGTAAAGAAACTGATACTCTCAGGCATTTTTGCTAGGAGAGAAAGCCACACAGCTCCATGGAGAGCAAGTTGTCAATGTCACCAAAATTACAGATGCCCCTCCAGCAATCACAGCCTGTGTATCAAATTTAAAAATTCAAAATAATCTAAATGCCCATGAGTATATAACAAAATATTATACATTTATGAAAAGAATGAAGAAACGGTATATAGCTAAAAATACTCTCTAAGATATGGTATTAAATAAACAAAATCAAAGTGCAGAAAAATGTGGAACCCAAATTGCATTAAAATGTATTAAAAGGGAAAACATATTATTATATATTCATAAGCTATCTTTGATGCAAGAAACTGGTAATGCTGGTTGTCTCTGACTGAGAAGGGAAATTGAATAGCTGGTGTTCCAGTTACCTATAAATGCATAACAATCCACCCCAAAGCCTAGTGGCATAAAACCACATCCATTGGCTCATGCTCACAGATTCCGCAGGTCAGGAATTTGGGCAAGACACAGCAGGGGTGGCTTATCTCTGTTCATTGATGTCTGAGCCCTAGCTGGGAACAACTGCTCGACAGTATGTGACTCAAATGGCTTGATCTGGAAAAATATGTAAGTTTCTTCATCTGCACGTCTGGTACTTAGGCCATGGTGACTCAGCTGGCATTGTTAGCCAGTGTGCCTGCATGTAACCTCAAACAGCTGGGGCTTCCTCACAGCATGGCAGCCTCCGAGTACTCAGACCTCTTATGTGGAAACTCAAGGCTCTCAGAGAAAGTGTTCCAACAAGAAAGGCAGAAGCTGTGTGGCCTTTATGACTAGCCTCAGAAGTCACAGAGCCTCACTTCTGCCCTGCTCTCTTGATAGAAGCAGCCACCAACCTGTCTAGACTCAGGGAGCAGGAAAATAGAAATGGAAGTACATCAGTGTGATAACAGTGGTTATCCCCAGGGAATGGAATTTGGGGAAGATTTCATGTTCCTCGTTTACCTACCTTTATTTTATAATTTCTTTCTTTCCTTTTTTTGAGACAAGTCTCACTTTGCCACCCTTGGTAGAGTACCATGGCGTCATAGCTCACAGCAAACTCAAACCCTTGGGCTCAAGCGATTTTCTTGCCTCAGCCTCCTGAGTGGCTGGGACTACAGGCACCCACCACAAGGCCCAGTTATTTAATAGAGACGAGGACTTGCTCTTGCCAGGCTAGGCTCGAACCTGTGAGCTCAGGCAATCCACCCTTCTCGGCCTTTCAGAGTGCGAGGATTACAGGCATGAGCCACCGTGCCTCACCTTTCCTAATTTCTTTTCTAAGCAGGTACGACCTATGCGTTCTGGGGAAAATGTCATGTATCACTCTTGAGATTTTCTTTTGCCCACTACAGCAAAATCCTATTTCTCATGTATTTCCCTTGTGAGTTTGATACAGTGACAGCATTCAGAAATACATTCACATATTTTCCCGAGTTCTCTCTACTGGCATAAGAGGCCTGGCATAAGAAGCATTATGCGACGTAAGTGGAAGCATGCCTTATGCATTTGCAGAATTGGGTCTGCGAGTGCCAAGAAGCATCACTGCCATTTACATCACCCAGCTTCTCCAGCTGTGCGGCAGCTCTGTGGAACCTACATCTTGAGTCCTTGTCACATGCTCCCAAGGCAAGCCCAGAACAGCCAGCAGCCTACCTGCCTTAGTCGTCTCTGCCCTTGAGCCTGGCTGTCACACCTTTACTAGAGAATTTCTCCCTCTGTCTCTTTTTCCCTCTTCCTACCTTGGTTCTTCACTCTCTCCAGAATTCGACCTCCAGATTTTTCTTTAATTGCCTCCCACTCTGGCATTCTCTGCCCTCACCTTTTATGTCCCCTCTACGCCACACCCACCTTCAAGAGGATGATGCTACAAAAAATGCCACGGAAGGGTGGGGAGCGGCTGAGGGGGTGGGAACCAGGATGAATTAACACAGCAGCTCTGTTGCCTTTTCTCAGCTGCTGGTTTGGGTTGGTTTGTCCTTCCATATCCTTGGTCACAGCACAACCTCATACTTCCTAATTTCCTTCTCTCATATTGTGGTAAAATATACACAATGCAAAGCTGACCATTTAAACCATTTTGAAGTGTCCATTCAGCGGCACTAAGTACATTCATGTTCACGTTGTTAGGTGATCGTCACCATCATCCATCTCCAGGACCTGACATCTCCCCAGACTGAACCTCTGGACCTGTTCAACCCTGACTCCCCGTTTCTCCTTCCCAGCCCCAGTCTGTGGCAACCACCATTCTACTTTCTGTGTCTAGGAATCTGACTCTGCTAGATATTAATACTTCATCTAAGTGGAGTCACACTTTATCTGTCCTCCTTTGACTGGCTTCTATCACTTAGCACGACGTCCTTCAAGTCCATCCACACTGCAGCATGTGTCAGAATGTCCTTCCTTTCTAAGGGTAATATTCTGCTGAATGGACAGATCACAGTTTGCTAATTCTCCCTTCCTTTGATGGACGCTTGCATTCTCAAGTACCATTTTCTTCCCAAGGTGAGACGGGCCTTTTCCATCCTCTCAACTCAGAGGAGGGATGCCCCCACAACCCCATCCTTCCTCCTGGCCCACAGTGTTCCTTCTCCATTGCTGGGGCTCCTCGGGAGTGCTCCTGCACCTCCCACTCACTTCTTTGCCTACTCTCTCTGATGACGACTTCTGTTTTTCATGGCCTTAAGAACTCTCCAGAGCTAGAGACTCCGGATTTATCCCTCCAGCAGGACTTCTCAGAGCCCACAAGCCTTACACCTAGCTGCATCCATCATACTACCCCTCATGAATCTCTTCGCACACGTTCAAACTCAGAAGGTTTGATTTTTCTCACTCATCCACCCAGGTTAAAAATGATCAGAACCCTCTGAACCAGTGAGCCAGGCAGGGGACTAGAGGTTTGGTCTTTGGCTGCCCCAGCTCAGGACACCAAGTGTAGAGAAGAGTGAGAGGGAGATTTAGAGCTGAAAATACAGCAACTCGTAGAAAGTCTGTATGCTTTACAGTGGGAAGCATGCCCAGCCCTCTTTTCTGGCCCTGTGCCCAGAATAATAGGGCCCATCCCAGGCAAGAACTCCCAGGCAGTCTGTTCCATGGAGAAGCCCAGTAGTCCTACAGATGCTCTTCAGACACGGTGTGTGGCTCCTTCACCACTTATTTCCTCCTGAGAAGTCTTCAGCCATCGGAGACAAGGCCCAGCCATGCCCATGGAGCTTCAGCCATGCACACCCTAAACTGCAAGCAAACAGCCAAGGATCAACATACATTTAAAAGAAATAGCAATATCAACATATTATTCAGAAAATGAGAAAATAAATACCAAGAGCAAGGCTAAAAGAATTAAAGACGTTTGCCTCTGGGAAAAAAACTATAGGAAAAGAAAGGACTAGCACATTCAGTTACGCAATTTTTACTACTGTTTGATTTTAAAATACATATATATTTAATATATATATATTTATAGATGTATAAATATATATAGTGGCTCATGCCTGTAATCCTAGCATTCTGGGAGGCCCAGGCAGGTGGATTGCTTGAGCTCACAGGTTCCAGCCCAGCCTGAGCCAGAGAGAGATCTCGCCTCTAAAAATAGACAGGCATTCTGGCAGGTTGCCTGTAGTCCCAGGTACTCTGGAGTTTGAGGCAAAAGAATGCTTGAGCCCAAGAGTTTGCGCTTGCTATAAGCTATGACACCATGACACTCTATTGAGGGTGACAAAGTGAGACTCTCTTTCAAAAAAATAAATAAAATAAAAAATGTATATACACACACACAAACATATACATACATATATAGGTAAAAATAATATTAAAAAAGAAAATATGAGTAACACCAGCTACCGTATCTGTTCAAGAGTAGATAAATCTGAAAACTGTGCCTGATTTCTCTCTTTTTCTCATCCAATCTATCACTAAGACCCATTCCCTTAACATCTTGACTATCTCTTGATCATCCATTTCTTTCCATCTTTGCCACCATCCTCCTCAACTATGCCACCAACACCTCTTCCTGGTTACAGACTTCCATTGGTTTCTCTCCTTCCTTCCAACCTGGCCCCCTCCAATTTATTCTCCTTGAGGAAATAAAAGCGATCTTCATAAAAGGTTAATAGGGTCTTGTAAAACCCTTCAGTGTCTTCGCATTGCTCTCACAGTGAAATACAAACTCCAAATGGCACTCTGCGGCCCTGCCTGCCTCTCCAGCCCTATCTTCATTTGTTCCCCCTTCATTCTTAAATAGAAAGTGACTCTTCAGAACCTTGCTTTGTTCATTTGACAATATATCTTAGAAATCAGTCAATATCAGTTCGTAGAATTCTTTCACATTCTTCATAGCTACATAATATTCTATCGTGTGCATGAATAAACTATTGTTTATTCAACCAGACTTATTGGAATAGGCATTTGGAGCTATTTCCAGTATTTTGTTAATGCAAATAATGCTGTAGTATATAACCCTATACATATATATGTGCAGACTATACACACACACAAACACAAACATATATTTGTATTTGTAGAAGTATATATCTTTATGGTAAATTCCTTAAAAAAAAAAAAAAAAGGTGACTGTTGGATCAGTAAAGGCATGCAATGTTTTATTAGAAATTGCCAAATTCTCTTGCATATGAATTGTACTATTTTGTACTCCAACCAGCAATTTATTTATTAGAGGATCTGTTTTCTGTGCCTCCCTGACTGAGTGTATCCTCAAGAATTTGAATTTTGCACCTCTTCACAGGTGAGAAATTGTATCACCCCTGTGGATTTAGATTGAATTTCTCTCACTGTAGTGAAGCTGAGCACATTTTCATATGCTAAGGCACATCTTCACTTCTTGAGTAAACTATTACAATAGCCTCCTAACTGGTTTTATTGATTTTTGTTCTTTTTTAAAATTTCTGCAATTCTACTGGGAAATTTTTTCTAACAAAAGCAATCAGATCATGAAGCGCACGTGGCAAAGGTCATTCAATCATGTCTATTATTTATAAGGGAAAAAACTAACCATCTACATGGTGTTCAAAACGCTTTTACCATTCATTAGTCCCCTGACTTGACTCCAGTCTCTCCTGCCTGTGCACCTTGCTCTTACTCACTCCAAATATGCCTCTAAGCCGTAATATATGCCGTTCCTTCTCAGAATGTCCTTTCCCTTCTTTACTGGAAAACTCCTACCCGTAGTTCAAAGCCAGTTCTAATATTATGTCCTTGATAATGTCTTTTTTAGCCCCCTCAGTAGAGCCTCTCAGCCCTCTGGGTTTTTATAAAACTTTGCAGCCCTGACCCCTGCAACTGCATCCTTCAGATTGTGCTAAAAGTGTTTATTTTAAAAGCCATCTTCAGGGTGGCGCCTGTGGCTCAAGGGAGTGGGGTATTTGCCCCATGTACCGGAGGTGGCAGATTCGAACCCAGCCCTGGCCAAAAAACTGGGGGGGGGAGGGGAGGCATCTTCACTGCACTTTGAGCCCAGGGACTTATTTTATGTACCTTTCCCCAGTTTCAAACACTGTGCCTATTGCACAGCAAGTGCTAACTGAATGTCTGCTTAAGGAGCAATGACAGGATTTCATCATCCTGGTTTTTGTTAATAAAATATTTGATATTTTCTCTTTCTTTCTCTGGGATTTAGTTGATATGAAGAGATTTATGAGAGTTTCATAGCTTACCACCACCAAATCTCCTAAGCTAACTTCTTTCTGCAAATGCTGGGTCATCCAGTTACTGAATCTTACAGAGTGGAAGAGGCTGTTAAGGAACCGATTGGTCCCTCCTTCTCAAGGCAGGACTTGGGCTTCTGCTCCACTGAAAGTGGAAGAGAGGCAGGCGTCTCTCCTGCAATCCTAGCATTGTGAGAGGGTAAGGCAAGAGGATTTTTTGAGCTGAGAAGTTCAAGACCAGCTTAAGCAAGAGTGAGACCTCATCTCTACTGAAAATAGAAAACCTAACTGGGCATGGCGGCACCTGTAGTCCCAGCTACTTGGGAGGCTGAGATAGGAGGATCACTTGAGCCCAGTAGTTGAGGTGTCTATGAGATGTGATAATGCCACTCTACACAGGGCGACAGAGGGATATGAGAGAGAGAAAGAGGGAGAGAGGGAAAAGGAAGGAAGAAAAGTAATGGAAGGAAAGGGAAGGGAAGGGAGGAAGGAAAGAAAGTGAGAGGGAAGAGAGGACTGTGTAATTTCAGATCTGGACAATATTTCACTGCACACCTTTCCTTTCAAATATGTGCCCAACAGGGAGTCAGCTAAGTCTTCATGATTTTGGACAGGATGGGTTATAAGGATGACAGGAATTGAATGTTAAGTAACAAAGTAGATATTTCTTTCCAGGACAAAGAAAGTGCAAATAAACGCCTTGTCACCAGAATTATCCTAACTTCCTGCAGATCATTTTCATGAAGATTATGGTGGAGTTATGACTGACACATCTGAAAAACCTAGGTGAGGGTATTTCAACTGCCTCCATCTTTTCCTCATTTCCTGCTTTCTTGCATTATTACAATTTTAGTACAATGAAGTACTAAACTGTCACAGCATCCTTACCGACATGATTCAAATGGAGATTGGCATTCGACTCCCACTCTTCAAAGACCATCAAGAGGGGATTTGTCTCTATTTTCTAAGGAGGATGTATCGATTGATTTTCTTTTACACTGTGCTTTCTCCCCTCTGAATCAATTTAATTGTGTGTGTTTTTTCTGTTCTCCACTCCCTCAAATATAAATAGATAAACTGTTGCACCAGCCCCATAAGGGAGCTGTCTTGGCAGTTTGGAGCTGATGCCGTGTCACACATTAGGGAGCAACTGTTGTCACACATCTTAATCCTTAACCAAGTTTATTGTGTTTCCTCTGAAGAATAGTATGACCTGGAAAACTGCCTAGAGAGATAAAATGATATTTGCATTCCTTGTAGGATGTAATTTATTCAAACAGGTACTGTGCCAGACACTAGAGATAGGGCATGGCCCTTGCCTTCATGGAGCTAATTTTCTACTGGGGGAGCAGAATAATAAAGCAAATTAATAGATAAAACATTAAAAACAATTAAAAATGTTATCAAGGAAGCAATAAGTAAGAAGGTGAAGTAGAGGATAACAGGAGTGACTTACTTTATTTTTATTTTATTTTATTTTTTGAGACAGAATCACCCAGGCTAGAGTGCAGTGGCATCATAGCTCATAGCAAATCTCAAAGTCCTGGGCTCAAGTGATCTTCCTGCCTCAGCCTCCTGGGTGACTGGGACTAGAGGCGCCACTATGGCCAGATAATTTTTTTATTTTTAGTGGAGACAG
Source organism: Loris lydekkerianus (assembly GCA_963574355.1). Taxonomy (NCBI): domain Eukaryota; kingdom Metazoa; phylum Chordata; class Mammalia; order Primates; family Lorisidae; genus Loris; species Loris lydekkerianus. The sequence continues at coordinate 95,279 of CAUYPK010048190.1, forward strand.
GGTCTTGCTGTTTGATCTCAAACTCTTGACCTCATCCACCCACCCAAGTGATCCTTCTACCTTAGCTCTCAGAGTGCTAGGATTGCAGGTGTGAGCCACAGCACCTGGCTGTGACTTACTTTTGATAGGTTGGTTGGAGATGGTTTTCCTGGGGAGGTGATGCTATTGCTTAGACCTGAAGTACAGAAAGGAACCAGCTTGATGCAGAGCAGGACAAACACCTTTCCATGCATGTGGAACAATATGTGCACGTATGGAGGCCTACAGTAGCAAAGCTCTTTAAAAACACTTTTGAAAAAAAAGAATTGGAGGTTCAGCGCTTGTAGCTCAGCCGCTAGGATGCCAGCCACATACACTGGGGCTGGCAGGTTTGAACCCGGCCTGGGCCTGCTAAAAACAACAATGACAACTACAACAGCAACAACAAAATAGCTGGGCATTGTGATGGGCGCCTGTAGTCCCAGCTATTCAGGAGGCTGAGGCAAGAGAATCGCTTAAGCCCAAGAGTTTGAGGTTGCTGTGAGCTGTGACGCCACAGCACTCTACCCAGAGTGATAGCTTGAGACTCTGTCTAAAAAAAAAAAAAAAAAAAAAGAATTGGAGGGTTGGAGGAAGGAAAAATAATAAAGCTAGAACTGAATGAGCAAGGAAGAACATTTACTCATGCACACGATAGAATATTATGTAGCTATGAAAAAGAATGTGAAAGAGTTCTATGAATTGATATTGACTGATTTCTAAGATATATTTTCAAATGAAAAAAACAAGGTTCTGAAGAGTCACTTTTTGTTTAAAACTGAAGGGGGAATCCAGCTACTAGGGAGGCTGAGGCTAGAGAATCACCTAAGCCCAGGAGTTGGAGGTTACTATGAGCTGTGTGACAACACGGTACTCTACTGAGGGCGATAAAGTGAGACTCTGTCTCTATTAAAAAAAAAAAAAAGAATGAAGGGGGAATATAATTACCTTTTAAGTAATCTAAAAGAGATTACTTAGAGATTGCCTAAGTGGTCATGATTAGAATGTTGGTAGAACAGTAAAGGCCATTCTGATGAAATCTCAGATGAAAATGAGGAACAGACATTAGAACCAGAGTAAAGGTCATTCTTGTAATACAGTTGCAAGGATGCAGTTGGTAGAAATAACTGTGTCTGTGACCTAGGACTTTATGGAATATAGAATTTGACAGCAATGAACAAGGATAACTAGCACAATAAATATCTAAGTACCAAAGCACTGCAGTTGCTATATGGATACTTTTAACTGCATACAATAAAATGCAAGAACAAGGGAATGACTTAGAGGCAGTTGATAATTAAAAGAAAAGCAGAGTGTGGCTGGGTGGCTGTACCTTAATGGTTAGAGCACAGGCCCTCTGCACCAGGGGTGGCAGGCTTGAACCCAGCTGAGGCCTGCTAAATTAAGAAAAGAAAAAGAAAAGCAGAGTAGAAAAATTTGGAGAATTCACAACCTGGCCATATAAAGAGTGAAAAAGCAGGTTCAGGGGTGGCCAAGTGACTATTTGCTAAAGAGACTACAGCAGTCCCCCTTTATACAAAATTTCATTTTTCCAAGATTTTAGTTACCCATGGTCAACCATGGGCCAACATAATCGAATGGAAAATTCCAGAAATAAGCAATTCACGAGTTTTAAATTGTGTGCCACGCTGCATAGCATGATGAAATCTGAACTGTCCTCTTCCATTCTATCTAGGACATAATCATCTCACTGACTAGTCACTTGGTAGCCATCGTCTTTATCAGATGGACTATCACAGCATCATAGTACTGTGCTCAAGTAACTCTTATTTTATGTAATAACAGAGCCAAAGTGCAAGATTAGTGGTGCGGCAATTTAGACATGAGAAAAGCTGTGAAGTGCTTCCTTTAAATAAAAAAGGTGAAAGTTTTTGAATTAATAAAGAAAAGTTTAAGTGAAAAAGTAAAATTTCAGGCGGTGCCTGGGGCTCAGTGGTTAGGGCACCGGCCCCATACACCAAGGGTGGCGGGTTTGAACCTGGCCTTAGCCAAACTGCAACCAAAAAATAGCTGGGCATTGTGGCGTGTGCCTGTAGTCCCAGCTACTTGGGAGGCTGTGGCAAGAAAATCACCTCAGCCCAGGAGTTGGAGGTTGCTGTGAGCTGTGATGCCACAACACTCTACCAAGGGCGACAAAGTAAAACTCTGTCTCAAAAAAGAGAAAAGTAAAATTTCTCAATATAGAAAAAAATGTTACATGGCGAAATTGCTAAGATCTATGGTAAGAAAGAATCTTCTATCTGGGAAACTGTGAGAAAGGGAAAAGAAACGTATGCAAGTTCTGCTGTCACACCTCAGATGCAAAAGTTGCTGCCACAGTGTGTGATGAGTGCTTAGTGAAGATGCAAAAAGCACTAAATTGGTGGGTGGAAGATAGGGACAGAAAATGTGTGCTGACTGATGGCAATGTGTGGCAGCAGAAAGCATCGAACCTCTACAAGGACTTCCGCACAGGTGTCCCTGAAACAAGGGACACCAGGCCATTTGCTGCAAGTATAAGAGGTGTTTACACAGATTCAGGAATACAGAAAGTCAACAGTAGCCTGGCACTGTGAGCTCTGTGCATCACCTCGTACCATCACAAGAAGGGTGAGTACTGAACGGTAAGACATTGTGTGAGAGGGACACCATTCACACAACTTTTATCGCAGTATATTGTTGTGGTTGTTCTATTTTATTATCATGGTTGCTAATGTGCATAATTTATAAACCAAAATTCATCATACAGGAAAAAGCATCATAGACGCAGGGTTTGGTACTACGCTTGGGTTCAGGCATCCACTTAGGGTCTTGGGACATATTCCCTGTGAATAAGGGGGGACTACTACAGTACAGACAAAAGGCCCAGAGGCTGTTCATCAGGACTACAGGAGAAAGACCTCAAAGGCATTTCAGAGATCCCTAAGGCTGCCCCTCCCATCACAGGCCCAGAGCTCTGAGAGGGCAGAATGGTTGTTTTGTTTTGTTTTGTTTTCAGATAGAGTTTCACTTTGTGGCCCTTGGTAGAGTGCCATGATGTCACAGCTTCAACCTCAAACTCTTGGGCTTAAGCGATTCTCTTGCCTCAGCCTCCCAAGTAGCTGGGACTACAGGCACCCACCACAACGCCCAGCTATTTTTTGGTTGTAATTGTCATTGTTGTTTAGCAGGCCTGCCCCGGGTTTGAACCCAACAGCTCCAGTGTATGTGGCCAGCACTCTAACCACTGAGGTACAGACACAAGCCAAGGGCAGAATGGTTTTAGGAAACAGACTTAACACACTCTTAATAGGCTCTTTGCCTGGACCCAGCTCAGGACTCTTCTCTGGGTATCTCAGCACAGTGCTGCTCAGACACTCCAGCTGTGGTTTAAGCAACCCCAGGGCCACTTGACCTGCTGGACCTGCTGCTCCAGAAGGTGCAAATCGCCAATCTGGGGGTGTCCATCTGGTATTAAGTCTGTAGGTGCACAGAAAACAAAAGCCGTCGGGCATGTTTCCTCCACCTGGATCTCTAAAAACATTGCAGACAGCCTGGGGGCCAGACAGAGACCTGTCTTAAAAGCAGAGCCGACACAGACAGCCCCTGAGAGGGCAATGCCCAGTAGAGCCCTGGAAGCAGGATCACCTCCAAGACTCAAAAACTATAACTACCAGCATGCAACACCATTTCAAGACAGCTGAGGCATGGGCTCAGTCCTGCAAAACTATGGGGTCCGGGCTGTCCAAGGCCTTCATGGTGCAACCCTGCACCAGCTCTGGAAATAAGACATGAAGTCAAAGGAAATTATTTTCCAGCTTTAAAATGTAATTTGTTTTCCCTGTTGGGTTTTGGACTCGCTTGGGACTGGTTACCCATCTTTCTTTGCCTCTTTCTCCCTTTTAGAATGGAGTATCTATCGTATGCCTGTCTCACCATTGTATTTTGGAAGTAAGTAACTTATATAGTTTCACAGGCTCACATCTGGGGAAATTTGCCTCAGGATAAAACGTGCCTTGGGTCTCACCCATATATGATTCAGATGAGACTCTGGACTTTGAACTTTGAGTTGTTGCTGGAACAAGTTAAGATGGTGGGGCTATTCAGATGAAATGAAGGTACAGTTAGCCCTTGAATAATATGGGGGGTTAAGAGTGCCTACCCCCTGCATAGTCGAAAATCCACATATAACTTTTGACTCCCCTGTTTAGAGGTATGAATTCACCTCTGAGCTGTTCTGTGAAGCTGATTTGGTTCACCCAGAAGAACTACCAAGTTGTCTGAGTTAAAGGGAGAGCAAGAAACTGGGGTAATGGAAAATGAGGCAGTGGGGCTCTAATATAGCAAAAAAAAGAAGTAAAGTGTATTTAAGGTAAAGAAAAAGAATATATTTCATTTAAAGGAAAGCAAAGATAAGCATAGACTTTCCAGACAGTGAGTGGAGACACCACACAAAGGCAATTCAACAATACAAGGACTTTCACCCCAATTCCTCCTGCATTTATGGGAGGAATTTGTGCTGGTTCCCCTTAGACCTTCAGGCATGCTGCCCTCAGGGGTCACATAATCCAATTCTCTTTACTCTGTATCAATAATTATAAACTGTTATATTACTAGTGATGGTGTGGCAACGTCTCATGGTGTTTGTGGCAACCATGGTGTGTCTGTTCTGTGATGGGAATCCTTATTTTTATTTTATGGGGGGATAGTTTATTGGCTAGAGGTCATGGGTCACAAGCTAGAAGTTATCTTTTACAGGGACAGCACATACTTGGTTAACTAGGTCACATGCACCTAAAGTTCCTTGTGTTGCTTCAGGGTCCCTTCCAACTTTCTTATCCAGAAGGCCATAATCCTCTCCCACTTCCCTGTAGCCCCTTTAATTACTTTCATCCACAATAATCCCCCCAAACTTAACTACTAATAGCCTACCATTAACCAGAAGCCTTACCAATAACAGTTGATTAACACATTTTGTATGTGATACATCTTTATATAGCATTTTGCTACAATAATGGTAGAGAAAAAGAAAATATTAAGAAAACCATATGGCAGAGAAATACATTTACTATTAATTGAGTGGAAGTGGATCATCATAAAGGTCTTCAACTTTGTCTTAATACTGAGGAGGAGGAAAAATTGGTCTTGCTGCCTCCCAGGTAACAGAGGTTGAAGAAAACCACATAAGGGGACAAGCACCATTCAAATCAGTGTCAACAGAAGGCCAGCTGTATTTTGTATGTGAGAAGTAGATAAATCTGGAGGTCCGGAGCAGAATGCTGAACATACCCCCTAAAGTGTACACATGGAAAACTTAACTGCCTTTGTATTACGAAGGAGACCTCTAGGTGTGATTACGCCACGAGGGTTCCACTCTCATGAATGCCTTAATGACGTTATCGAGGAACTGGTTAGCTGTCATGCAAGTAGGTTTCTGATTTTTAAAAAGGATGAGTTTGCCCAATTTCTTCTCTCTATCTCATGCACTTGCTTCTACTTTCTGCCCCGGGGTGACCCTCACCAGATGCTGGCACCATGCTCTTAAACTTCCCAGCTTCCGGAACTGTAAGAAATAAATGCCTTTATAAGTTACCCATGCTGTAGTTTCTGTTATAGCAACCGAAAACAGAAATAGTGGCATTTTGGGTATGATGTGCCCTATAAGCTTTGCAGAGAAGTCACTCGGCCCACCACATTAGTGACTCATAGGTGTTAATAGTGACAATTCATAACTCTACTGGGGATACAGCCAATATCTGCTTATCCACAAATAGATTATTTCTTTGCCAAGTATTTGCACAGCAATCTGTTCCAGCCTGGGCTACCACAGTTGGCGCCAGCTTGGGTGGGCTGGGGCTGTATTACGGAATGCAGAGTGAGGAAGTAGAATATAGAGGGAAGGTTAAGGGTATATTTTCACCCCTGCAGGGGCCTGATTATATTCTAAGGTGAAGTGTTATTCGTCTGTCACCAAATATTTATTGAACATCTACTATTCTTGGACACTGTGTAAAACCAGTAGGGATTCAAGAGCTACAAAGTAGAATTTCAACTTCCACAACCTTACATGTGAGTTTAGAACACAAACCATAAACATAAAAACAGTATATGCATTAATATTCGCCAGTGATGATAAACGGCTAAGTGTGCTGTGCGTACAGTAGAGAGCTGAGAGAAATTATCCACTATACAGACATAATAGACTGAGTGAATTCTCCAGGGATAAAGGGGAAAGCAATAGGAGCAAAAAATATTAATCATCTATTAATAGCACCGCCAACAGCTACCATTTGGAGACATTTAATAAATGCCAAGTGTTTTACCTGTGATGTCTCATCTAATTTCTGTGACCACCACATGATAAAGTAAATTTTTTTCCCTTCCTTCCTTTCTTTCTTCTTTCTTTCTTTCTTTCTTTCTTTCTTTCTTTCTTTCTTTCTTTCTTCCTTCCTTCCTTCCTTCCTTCCTTCCTTCCTTCCTTCCTTCCTTTCTTTCTTTCTTTCTTTCTTTCTTTCTTGCCAAGATGGAGTTCTACCCTATGCCCTGAGCTGAGTGCAATGGTGTTGTAGCTCACTGCAACCTCAGACTCAGGCTGTGGGCATCCTGCTTCCTCAGCTTCTAAAGCTGCTGGGATTACAGGTGCTCACCATGGCACCCAGCTGGGGGTTTTCAATTTTTTTATGAGTTGGAATCTCACTCTCACTCAGACAAGCCTCGAATTCCTAAGCTCAAGCAATCTCCTGCCTCAGCCTCCCACAGTGCTGGAATTACAGGCATGAGCCACTGCGCCCAGTGACAAATTTTTATTTGTATATTTACCTAAGCACTGTTTCAGATACATGTAACTAATTACCCCAAGTTCACACTATCTATAAGCAACTGAGCAGAACCCACATATGTGTTTTGTCGACTCACGGTTTATGTTCCTTCTGTTTCAGCACTCTTTCCGATGTTTCTTTCCTCACTAGAAATGGGTCACGTGTAACCTCCATGGCCTCTGCCTTCAAGGAGCCGGCTATATACACAGGATGCCAGAGGGCCAGAAAATGCCAAACCAAAGAGTGACTGAAAGTCCAAATAAAAGGTAGAGATAATTTGTGCTGCAGGTGGGCAGAGAGGAGTGCTGGGTGGCAGAGGGATAGCTCCACGGGAAGAGGATACCCTTCAGCCTTCTTAAAACTTCATGCCACGACGGAGTCACTCCAGCAGAGAGGGGAGGAGAGAGATAGAAAAGCAGGGGAGGGGACGGTGCAGCCATTTACCTGTGTCCCCCTCCCTCTGCTCACTCCTGGTGTCAGCCTAGCCACCTTCCCAACCCTGTCACCCCCCGTGTAGCCTGCCTCACCTCCCTTCTCATCCTCTGTGCTCCTCCTCTCTCCTCTCTTCCTTTCCCCCTCTAGCATCACCCCTTCTGTCCTACACACAGGCATGTAAACATACAGGGGTGTGTGTGTGTATATTTTGTAAAAATTTTTTTTATTTGAGATTCATTGAGGGTACAAAGAATTAGGTAATACTGATTGCATTTGTTAAGTAAAGTCCCTCTTATAATTGTGTCCTGCCCCCAAGAGGTGTGCCCTACACTGAGACCCCCCATCCCCTTTCCCTCCCTGCTCATTCCCCTCCCCTCCACCACGTGTTAGGTCATCTACTGCCTTCATATTAGAATAGAGGACATTAGAGTCTTGCTTCTCCATTGTTGTGATGCTTTACTAAGAAGAATGTGTTCCACCTCCATCCAGGTTAGTACAAAAGATGTAACGTCTCTATCCTTTTAATGGCTGAGCAGTAATCCATGGTATACGTATACCACAGTTTGTTAATCCATTCCTGAGTTGGTGAGCACTTAGGTGATTTCCATGCTTCTGCTCCTCTGCCTGTTGACCCTGCTATTTTCATGTTTCCGACAGGTTTTTCTTCTCCCCATCCCTCAGTCGCTGCTGCTGCTCAAGAGGTCAGATCTGCCACTGATGGTAAGACCAGCACCACTCCGCCCACCTCTGCCAACAAAAGAAGAGAACAGCAGCAGCAGTAGCGGCAGTAACAGTAGTAACAAGAGAGAAGACTTGGAGTCCACCTCTTCCTCCTCTTGCACTGCTTCTTTACAGCCCAGACGTTCGGCATCCCCTCCAACTTGTCCTTCTGCCTGGAGGTTTCAGTGGCTTCTTCCAGCCACCCAATACAGAAGCTGTGTTTTGAAGACACCCTGGAGTTTGTAGGGTTTGATGGAAGATGGCTGAGGAATCCTCCTCCTCCTCCTCTTCTTCACCAACTGCTGCAACATCTCAGCAGCAGCAAGTTGAAAATCAGACTATACTAATCTCCTCTGTGGCTTTGGTGCATCATGCAAACAGCCTAGACAAATCATCGACCACCATCTCTAGCTTTGCTAACAGCAAGCCTGGCTCTGCTAAGAAGTTAGTGATCAAGAACTTTAAAGATAAGCCTAAATTACCAGAAAACTACACAGAAGAAACATGGCAAAAACTGAAAGAAACAGTAGAAGCTATTCAGAATAGTACTTCAATTAAGTACAATTTAGAAGAACTCTACCAGGCTGTAGAAAACCTCTGTTCTTACAAGATTTCTGCAAACTTGTATGAACAACTGAGCCAGATGTGTGAAGATCACATCAAAGCACAGATTCATCAGTTCAGAGAGGAGTCATTGGACGGTGTTCTTTTTCTAAAGAAGATCGATAGATGCTGGCAAAACCACTACAGGCAAATGATCATGATCAGGAGCATTTTTTTGTTTCTGGATAGAACTTACATTCTTCAGAATTCAGTGCTACCCTCCATCTGGGACATGGGACTGGAGTTATTTAGGGCTCATATCATAAATGATCAGAACATTCAGAATCGGACAATTGATGGCATTCTTCTCTTGATTGAGAGGGAAAGGAATGGTGAAGCAATCGATAGAAAGTTACTCCAAAGCCTTTTAAGCATGCTCTCTGATCTGCAAATTTATCAAGATTCTTTTGAACAACGATTTTTGGAAGAAACTAACTGGCTGTATGCAGATGAAGGCCAAAAATTAATGCAAGAAAGACAGGTTCCTGAATATCTTCATCATGTTAACAAACGTCTAGAAGAAGAAGCAGACAGACTTACCACTTACTTAGCTCAGAGCACCCGGAAGTCACTAATTGCTATTGTAGAAAAACAACTTCTAGGTGAACACTTGACAGCAATTCTTCAGAAAGGTTTAAATAAGCTCCTTGACGAAAACCGAATTCGAGATTTGTCTCTTCTGTATCAGCTCTTCAGTAGAGTTCAAGGTGGAGTTCAGGTTCTCGTGCAACAGTGGATTGACTATATCAAGGCATTTGGTACCACTATTGTAATTAATCCTGAAAAAGATAAAACTATGGTTCAAGAATTGCTGGATTTTAAAGATAATGTTGACCACATAATTGATATCTGCTTTCTGAAGAATGAAAAATTTATCAACGCCACGAAAGAAGCATTTGAAACGTTCATTAACAAAAGGCCAAATAAACCTGCTGAACTTATAGCTAAGTATGTAGATTCAAAGCTTCGTGGAGACAACAAGGAAGCTACGGATGAAGAACTTGAGAAAATATTAGATAAAATTATGATCATATTTAGATTTATCCATGGCAAGGATGTTTTTGAGGCCTTCTATAAGAAAGATTTAGCCAAATGCTTATTATTTGGGAAGAGTGCATCTGTAGATGCTGAAAAGTCAATGTTGTCCAAGCTCAAACATGAATGCGGAGCTGCTTTCACCAGCAAACTTGAAGGAATGTTTAAAGACATGGAACTTTCTAAAGACATCATGATTCAGTTCAAACAGTATATGCAGAATCAGAATGTACCTAGGAATATCGAATTAACTGTGAATATCCTGACAATGGGTTATTGGCCAACATATGTACCCATGGAAGTCCATTTACCACCAGAGATGGTAAAACTTCAGGAGATTTTCAAGACGTTTTATTTAGGCAAGCACAATGGCAGGAAACTTCAGTGGCAATCAACCCTAGGACACTGTGTGCTAAAAGCAGAATTTAAAGACGGTAAAAAAGAACTCCAGGTCTCTCTCTTTCAAACACGGGTGCTGCTAATGTTTAATGAGGGAGAAGAGTTCAGTTTAGAAGAAATCAAGCAGACTACCGGAATAGAGGATGTAGAGTTAAGGGGAACACTGCAGTCATTAGCCTGTGGCAAAGCTAGAGTTCTGGAGAAAAATCCAAAGGGCAAAGATATTGAAGATGGTGACAAATTCATTTGTAATGATGATTTCAAACACAAACTTTTCCGGATAAAGATCAATCAAATGCAAATGAAAGAAACAATTGAGGAACAAGCAAGCACTACAGAAAGTGTATTTCAAGACAGACAGTATCAAATTGATGCTGCAATTGTACGAATTATGAAGATGAGAAAGACACTTAGCTACAATCTCCTCGTTTCAGAGGTGTACAACCAATTGAAATTTCCAGTAAAGCCTGCTGATCTTAAGAGGAGGATAGAATCCTTAATTGACCAGGACTACATGGAAAGAGAGAAAGAAAATCCAAATCAGTACAACTATATTGCGTAGAATGTTGGCCTTGGAGCTCCTGGTGTCATCTGCAGCAGCCAGTGGATAAACCGACCCATTGATCCTATGTTACTTGACTTCTTTTACACAACCAATGACTGAATGAAGCAGTGTAATTAATGGAAATAGTTGAGTGGACTTTTTCTCAGTGGTTAAATGCCCATTTTAAAGAGTAATACCTACCTTTAAAAAAAATGTTTTTGAACTCTTTGACTCTTTGCTTGTTATTTAGTATGATGTGCAGAAAACACTTAAGAAAGTACCTGGTCTTCATGATTCCTGTTTGGAACTAGGGAAGAGGTCCCTATGGCTATTAAGGGGAGGGGGATTAATACACCATTAATTATGAAGCAAAACGTTTATTTGCTTATGTTATTTAAAATATTTAAATTGCATGCAAACTTTATTTACTCTACAGAGTTCTGGATGTATTTATTAAATAGAAAAACCATCTTGACTTGGTTGTTCACCTGTTTTGTGATTTCCCTTAAAAAGAAAAATAAGTTGTTATAGCCATTGATATTTTATTAGGTAATGTTCTATTACACTGAAAGGTATTTTTTTTATTTATTTATTTGGAAACAAGTTTTCAAGTAAGGGGACAGTTGCTTACATAATATCTTGTATACTCACATCCTAAAATTTCCCATTTATGAGTAGGGGGTGTGTGAGTATGGCTTATCCCCTGCGTTTACTGTGCTGATTAACAAGGACTTATAAAAACATCTAAGATAGAAAATTATTGGTCAGTGGTACTAGAGAAACATCATAGGAGAGAAAAATCCAACTCTTTATATTAAAACAGAAAATTGCAAAATAGACCAAAATGAACATGTTTTATAAATCATTACAGGAACAAAAACTCATCAACTAGTTTTCAACAGTTTGAAATGTTTTTTTAGACAATTCTGTCTTTAACATGGACCAATTGTAGATTGTTACAGATTTCCTAGGATTTAGCATTCCTATTTTCTCTACCAGAGTTTTTTTTTGAAAACATCTCAACTCTTTGTTGATAAATAAGCTTTTCCTATTGTCTTTATTTTAACTCCCTAAAACACTGGCTATAAAGGTCTTCTTTCATCTTCCTCCTATTTGGGAATTTGACATTCTGTATCTTTCTGATCCTCTTCCTTTCAAAATTGTTTGAAGTTCAGAGGTCTCTTAGCCACTGGACATATACTTTTCAGGGGAGTCATAGGATTGTGTATGTGTAGAAAATGACAAAAGTACTATTTTCAAATTGGCAATGTGAGGAAAGGGCCTCTCTTTACTTTCAGTGGTATTTTGGTTTTGTTATGCTTCTTTGTACTTCCTTGAAGGGTTTGAAAGGAATTGTTCGTGGAGGAGAAGCAGAAAATTTTGGTTTTGATTTTTAAAAATCAGAACTACCTTAATGCTTTTTCCAACAGCATATTTCCTTGCCTGGTAGAGCCGTTGGGAAGACTATCTAGGGCTGAATCTGCAAAGGAGGAGACTTGTTGGCTCTTGCCTGCTATTGACTGTCTTCCGTGAGTTATCAAAGACCTGTGGCCAGCTATTTAAAAAGTTGCTTGTTTCTTTCTAATTGCATCCACTTGCACATGCTGTCTAACTCTATGTGATATTTAGGATTCCTTCCTAACTCTTTCTTGAGCAGCCATGGCCTGAGTCTCAGCTCCTCCCTGATTTCCTTACACGAGCTCATCTGACAAGGACATACAGCTATTTCATTTGCCCTTTCTCCATACTGGACCATCTACGTCAGTGTTTTCACTCTTCCCTGATGGTCTCTGAAATTTGTAGACTATTGCATCGGACTCAGTAGTTACTCATAAGCAATTTTTAGGTAGAGTGGGTCTTGTTCAAGGGAGAGTCTTGATGTCACCTTCATTATCTTGAAAGTGGGTCCCCTCCCTAAGGCTCGTAATTTTTGTAAAACTTATTGTTTCAGCTGAAAAATTAGCAAGACTCTTTAAAAAAAATTTAGGGGAGCTGTTTAATAAATTGAAAAGTAATTGCAAACTATGTTGGATAATTGTGACTGTCAGTTGTTGTTTTGTATCAGCTGAGTTGTGTTCTTTTCCCTGTGTACATGGGGGTTGTATTTTACTCCTATAAAGATTTTATTTAAAAAAGGAAAAAAATAAAAACAAAAAAATGCTTAATGTTCCTTCAGCTGTCTCCATGGAATTTTAGCAGTGTTCCCAGACCAAATTCTGGGTATAAAATCTGTAAACTGCAACACCAGCACCTCAAGAAGTCTCTTTTCCTGATGTTTTAGAGTAGGGCACCCTAATTACGCTTTAAGAGTATAACAATGGCTCATGGGTGGCCTGACTCAGTAGATGGTGGCCATCTGAGGGATGAAGTTCTCCTTCCTTGTATTGTGCCTAACTAGCCTCAATATTGACAGAAGTTTTCAAGGGACAACAGCTAGATAAAGTAGCTCAAAGGACAGCCACTTCCCAGTCCTTATTTCGAAGTCCTTGCTGCAGAAAAGGAGAGATTCAGGCAAAATCATGCTGTTTTTGTCACCTTAGCAAATGCGATCATCTCATCATAAACACCTGAGTCACTGTCCAGTGAAGGTGGATAATAATAGCAAGAGTTTATTGAAGTGTTTGTATTTCTGTCTTAGGATAAAACAAATCATCTCCCTGCCACTTGACTATAATTTTCTTCTGTGGGATTTTCTAGAGACACTTGACAGGTTTTGGAATCACTAGCATATAGTCATTAGCTATAAAAAATGGCAATAAATGATGCCAAGAGTCCAGAGTGAAGAGAACTGGCTGAGAAAACCCCAGGGGGTGTCAGTATCTAAGGCCATGGTGTGACGAAAATGTCAGCCTTTAAATGACAGTGGATGTACATGAAGAACCAGGACAGACAGGTGTCCCGGGGGTGCCAAAATGTCAAAGGTAGCAGAAAAGCCCAGGAAGAAGAGAACTAAAAGAAACGGCGTGTGTGTGGTACGGGGGTCATGAATGACCTTTGCACGAGACTTTTGGTGGGATGACGGGGTGCAGAAGACAGACCCATGTGACTAAGGAACAAAAGGGAGGTGAGGAAGCAGAGACAGGGTGAGTTTTCAGAAATGTTTGAAGAAGAACTTGGAGGTTGTTGAACTTGGCAGGGAGGTCAGGGGAGAATGATTTGAGGATGGCAATTCTTTGAACATGATGAGAACTTCCAGAGTGAGAGATCAAAACCGAGGTGGGGAAGCTGGTGGAAGGACACTGGTAGACATCACAGAAAAGCCCAGAATGTGAGCTCCTCAGCCGTACTCTTGAGGCTTTCTTGGAAACCTATAAACAATCGGAGGCATTTTCTCTGATATCCCTTTTAACCTGTTCAAGGACAAGAGGCCCAGGCTGGCTGTCTTTGCTAGCTGCCAGCTAATCACTCTACCCACACCCTCCCCCCAAAAAAGTGCAGATAAGGTTTGCTGTGTGCGCCGTCTGCAGTTTTTCCTCAATCTCCACTCTTTTTTTGTAAATCCTTAACTCAGCTTAAGAACTGATTTGCTCACATATGAGGAAACAATTTGCATACAAAATAATTAACCAACGTGCAAACTAACTGCCTTTTGGAGTTATTTTTTGACAACAGAGAGCATAGCAGAAGATGCCAGAGCAATGGTGATAACGGATGAAGGAAGGTCCCAGAGAGGGTGGGAGCTGGCAGTGCTGGAGGTATTGTGATGAGGGCGCCTTTGGGTAGCAGAAGGGGTGCCCCACACGCCGGCCTGCAGGAAGTGCAAGAAGGATGCTATGGATTGAAAGGGGCATGGAGTGAGGGTGCCAGGGCTTGGGGGAAGCAGGGGACCTCAGTGCTGTCTGCTCAGGGTCAAAAGGCCACACATGTAGGGAATGGTGAGCATGTTGAGTTGTGAAAGAAAATAGGAGTGGGACATAACAAGAGAGTAAAAGATTACTGCAAGTGCACCCACCAAGACCCTCACGTGAGGCTGAGCTGCAAATTGTGCTGGTCTATGTGGGTGTGTGATCTCCCAAAAGGCTGCTCAGCTGCCCAGGTGTAAAAGGAGAGGAAGTGGCTGGGTATTTGTTGAGTGTGTGCAAAGGAAAGAATTGGGTCGGGGGAGACATCAGGGTAGGAGAGGAGAGGAGTTCAATGATCACAGGACTTGGGCTGCAAACGAAGGGGAGAGAGGCAGGGAGGGTGCTTATGGGAGCCAGTGTTCTCATTAGAGGCATCAGAATCTGCTCCAGCTAGTTTAAGCAGAAAGGGATATAGATAGCTCAAAGAAGTTGCTGAGAGGGGTAAAGAAACAGACTCTTGGCTGAGCATCTAGGAATGACTCCCCAGCACACACTAGGAACTGGCCCTTTGAGGGAGCTGGGTCTCCGCCATCACCATGAAGCTCGCTCTCAGAAACCAGCCTCCGTGGCTGCCCCCTGCTACCACTGTCCTGGTGATACAGATGCCCCTACACTGCCTTCCCTGGGAATCGGTTTTAAGTCAAAGATCTGTGTGGGAGCATTAGATTGGCAGTGACTAAATCACATACCAGCCCTTGGCAGCAAGGGAGGTTGAGAAATTAACTCTGAGGCACGCCTCTTGTCCCTTCCTCTCTGCGCCCCGTTAGGAGGTCGGTAGTGGCACTGGGGAGAACCATCAAAGCGTAGGAAGAGTGGCTCAAGAGGTGTTGGACAGCCATCCAACACCTAGGGTATAGCTGCTAGCCTATGTAGGGCCTTCCTGAACATCTTTTAAAATACCCTGCTAGGCTGTAGTCCCAGCTACTTGGGAGGCTGAAACAGGGGGATCACTTAAGCCCAAGGGTTTGAGGTTGCCATGAGCTAGGCTGATGCCACAGCACTACCCAGGGTGACAGGATGAGACTCTGTCACAAAAAAAGAAAAAGTTATTTACATATATATAATTTTTATATATAATTTTGAGCAGGTGCCATGGACTTCAGGAGATCTCAAAACTGAGGAAGCAGTTTGAAACACAGATCACCTTTGTGAATGTTAATGATGGAGCTGGAGGAAGAGTAAGTGGGAAGCCAGATTCCAAAGTTCCCAGTGAGAGAGTCGCAAGGACAGAGTGTGTAACAATAACCAGAGGAGGGCAGGGAGGAGGCGGTAAGTCCAGGTAGCAATGACCTCCAAACAGGAAGGGCTTTACCCACAGGCAGGTGGAAGTAGCAGCAGGGGACAAACCAGCCACAACCACAGTGAAATCCAGATCATTTAAACAAATGACAAACCTCCATGCCGTAGCCGTCTCAGGCTGCCACAACTAAATACCATGGCTTAAACATTAGGAACATATTTTTCTTTTCTTTTTTTGAGACAGAGTCTCACTATTTCACCCTTGGTAGAGTGCTGTAGCATCGTAGTTCACAGCAACCTCAAACTCCTGGGCTTAAGCGATTCTTTTGCCTCAGCCTCCCAAGTAGCTGGGACTATAGGCGCCCACCACAATGCCCAGCCATTTTTTTGTTGTTGTTGCAGTTGTCATTGTTGCTTAACTGTCCCGGGCTGAGCTCAAACCCACCAGCCTCAGTGTATGTGGCTGGCACCATAACCACTGCACTAGGGGTGCTGAGCCAGGAACTTATTTCTCATGATTCTAAAATCTGGAAGTCTGAGATCAGCGAGCATGGTTGAGTTCTCACATGGGGTCTGGCTTCCAGACAATCATCTTCTCACTGTGTCCTCATGGGGGCTGGGAGAGAGAACTCTCTGGTGTCTCTTCCTATAAAGGTGCTAATCCCATCACGAGGGCCCCCACTCTCAGGACCTCATCTCAGGCTAATCACCTCTCAAAAGGCCCCACCCTCCAAAGACCATCACATTGGGAGTTAGGGCTTCAACCTAAGAATTTAGAGGTTGGGCACCAGTGAGTCTTCAGCATTCCACTGTTTGTGAACAAAGAAAAATCCCTATTCTCATGAAGCTTAGATTCTACTGGAGGCAGACAATAAATAAAATACAAATATGTTGGAGTGATAAGTGCTGTAAACAGTTTAGCAGGGTGAGGGAGAGGTGGGCCATTCTTAGGCACAGATGAATATGGAAGATGAAGGCAGTCAGAGGGAAGGGTGTTCACGCTGAGTGGAGGGTGCTGCAGCCTGAGAGGGCAGCAAGTGCAAAGGCCCTGAGGCAGGCTCAGGTTTCACTGTGAAACTGGAGGAATGAGAGGCATGAGGAGGAAAGTGGTAGAATTTATTGCTATCAGAGCATCACTTGAGGCCAGTAGTGTAGGGACCTTGTAAAGAATTCAGTTTCTGCTGTGAGTGAGGGGGGAGCCCTGATGGGCTAATGAGAGAGCAGTGACATGATCCAGAAAGGGGAGAATGGAAACCCTGCTTTAGAGGAAGTTACACACGTGGTGTTCCTTAGGAGGCAGGTGGGTTACAGGAAGGACAGCGAGGTGAAGGCAGAGTGCTTCAAACAGGCTGAGCACAGAGGGGTGGGGGCCCCGTGGGTACAACCGAGTTAGGTGGGGGGAAGAGGCCACCAGCAGAAGGGCCCGGGAGAGGAAGGGCCGGGCCGCTGAGGCAGGAGACAGTGGGAGGGAGGCCAGAGGTGACCTTGGAGGCCCATGACGAAAGGCACAAGAGATGCTGGAAGAAGCTTCTTTGAGGCAGGATGAGGTTAGGAGTCAGAGGCATTTAGAGAGCAGCGATGGGTATCACAGAGGGCAGAAAGGGCCCAGAAAGGGGCTGAGGAATCAGGTAGAAGCCTCCAGAAGCAAGTTCCCTACAAGGGCTCAGGGTGTTTAGAGGCGATGTGGGGAAACTTAGATGCCCAGCAGAATATGCAGAGAGGCCCCCTGGGGTGTAGGCGGAACACAAAAGACTTTCTGGCCAAGATCTGCCTCGTAAATTTTGAGAGGCAAAGGTAGCAAAAAGCGGAAACCAGGAAAAATGTCCAGCCCAGGAAAAGCCCCCACAGCATGAGAGCTGGATCAGCTGAAAAGTTCTGATGATTTGGTGAGCCACGGGAAGAGCTTGGCAGGAGAGGGTTGCCAAAAGGAGAATGTAAAACAGAAGTGGGGGGTTGAAGGGGCTGCCCCCCTGAGATACTTTCCTCTATGGTTTTCCTGCCCAGTAACCTGGGCCTACAGGAGACCCAGGAGGGAGAACCAGACCCAGAGCAGATCTCACCAAGAGCCACTCTGCAGATCCCCGTCTGCAATTCTGTTGCTCTTTGGCAAAAGGCCCATGCAGCTGTTCTGCCCAGTAAGCCTCTGCCAGGTGACCCGGAGGGCCGTGCTCCCTGCCCAGGACCTGTGGGGCCCGCTGGCCAGGGCCTCCAAGCTTCCGCCTCTGCCGGCTCTCCTAACTCAGGGCTGTCAGGCTAGGAGCTGCCCTGGGGCCAGCTGACAGGAGGCAGAGGTGTGGCAGGGAGCCCTGCAGTGAACCTGCTCTCCTCCCCTCTCCTGGTAAAGCAGGACACAAAGCTCTCTTTGATCTGTGCCCTCTGCCAGTTCTGGCAGGGCTGCATTTGTTACTGCTCCAAAAAAGAGCAGGAGGTTACTTAGCTATGGATGAATAATAATTGGGTATTTGTCTAACAGCTACTGTATGGGATGAATAATTAAAATTTTTATTACAATTGGAGCGAAAAGCGCTCTCCCCACATGGTTGATCTGTCATCTGCACCAGGGAAGGCAGGTAACGGAAGAGAACCTACCAAGCCCTTAGTTAAGAGTTGTGATCATGATTCAGATGTCTGGCCAAAAGCTGGGAAGAGTCAGAGGTGAAGCCGAACCAGCCACTGAGGTCTTTTCCTTCTCAGGATGTAATAAAGTAAATTGGCTGGAGCTGGTCTCAGGTGTGCAAAGGGCTGAGCTAGTGAACAGAAAGAGATGGATGATGACTCGGTTATACAAACATCCTCATAGCACAGCCAGTGTTGATGACCGATGAGTGGAGAGGGGACAGCTGGAGGACTATGGAAAAAGTGAACTCAGGAGTCAGAACACTTCACCCCAATGGTTTAGCGACTTATTGGCTGTGACCTTGAGTAAAATCAATTAACTTCCACAAACTTCCCTTTCTGCACCTCTAGAACAGGAATAACACTGCTTACTCACTGGGTTGCCCAGAGAATTAAACAAATAGAGTTGAGAGTATCTGGTACTCACAAGGACAAACAGCAAATGCAAGTAATTATTATCCCCTAAATCAGGATTAAAGGTAAATGGGTCCAAACAGCTGAAGAATTGGGATAGCTTGAGTGAATTAGGATACAGAAATAATGAAAAATAAAATCGGTAATATTTCGGTTGGACCAAATGAAACTACCAATGGAATTAGTTACTAAACACCACTTGATGTTTTCCTGGCTTATTAACAAGACAGTCCATTTAAAAGGAGAATACTAAATGATTATTATATATTTATGGGAGAGTGCCTATAAAATTCCTACATCCAGTAAATACTCATACTGTGGGAAGTGGCCCTGGACAGGAGGGACTGTTCTGTCCCCTTTTTTGAGGGCAAGTCATGGGTCATGGAATCCAGAAATACCAAGAGGTAAATGCCAAGAACACCCCAACTGCCCAGACATATAAGGATAAAATAGCATGGATGGCTTACTCTTCTGGCATGCAGTGGGCCTTGCAGTCCATGTGATTCAAGCTCATGAGAAGAACCCAAAATATTACATGTATAAATACTGAACATCCAAAGTACATCATCTCCTTTAATCCCTACCACACTCTGGGCCTACCATTTTATGTATTAATAGAATGAAAATAAGTTTCCAAGCGGTTAGGTAACTAGCCCTAATGCACAGAGCCAGGATTTGAAACTTAATTTCTCTCTTAAAAACCATCAAAACTAGCCAGGTGATATGGCCTATAGTCCCTGCTACATGGGAGGCTGAGGCAAGAGAATCACTTAAGCCCAAGAGTTTGAGGTTGCTGTGAGCTGTGACGCCACAGCACTCTACTGAGAGTGTCTAAAAAAAAGCTATCAAAACACGCACTATAATGTTATCCCTTGAAGTTCATGTGGCAGATGCACCACTGACCATGACACAGACTTTCTCTTAGAATCTACTTGGAGAAATGATAGTGCAATAGATTTACTCAGCAGTATCTGTTGACTGGGTTTCTTCAAGGTGTGGGGAAACCAGGGATAGGCGAGAGAAGTGAAGCCCTGTTCCCGAAGTGACTGCAAGGTGAGAGCTGTGTGCACGGTGCCCGGCACTGGAGGCCTAGCCAGACCACTTGCTACCTCTTGGCGGTGAATCCTCGTACATTTGTGCCATTTGGGTCCACAGACGCAGCTACCGCCCAAGCAGCCCCTACCGACTGTCATATGTAGTAACGGTGGACGGCAGGCAGGCTGGAAGCTGGGTCCAGTTCTGGCTTCACAGTAAGTATGCCTGTGACCTTCTGGGAGCCACTGAACCACTGACTCAGTTTTTTGTTTGTAGATGAGAATATTGTTGAGTAGAGAATGAACCAGGTAGAAGCCTCCAGAAGCAAGTTCCCTACAAGGGCTCAGGGTGTTTAGAGGGGACGTGGGGAAACTGAGATGCCCCCCAGAATGTGCAGAGAGGCCCCCTGGGGTGTAGGCAGATCACAAAAGACTTTCCGGCGAAGATGCAGGTGAGAAATTGTCCAAAAGTGCTTTGAAAACGGTGCTAAGTCAACATTAGCTTTTATTGTCCCTTATGTTTCTGCTCATCCAACTCAGGATAGACTGTGTTTTCAGAAATCTATGAGACTTCATTAAATCCCATATTTGAATATTCCAAACTACTCCTCCCTCACAGGAAGGATTAGTGTTCGCTAAGGGGACTTCTGCCATGAGAGCACAGAAGGGACAGGGCCATCAAGTAGGAAGAGTGTCAGGCATCCTTCCCGCCAGCTCTTTCTCTCAGTCTCCTCTTGGGCACAGATTTACATAGCACATGCTGAAAGTTTGTGTAGTTTCAATTAACAAAGAGCCAGGTGGAAAGGGGAAGAATTCTTAAAACTTTAGCTAGAAATCCTGAAGTATTTTGCCACACCAAAGTTGCCCAGATGTTACCGTCCTCTCCTCTGCTCTTGGGCTGGGACAAGTCTGAATGACTGTGCCCTGACCACTGACCTCCAGGGGTCAGAATGCTGCTTCTTGTCACAGGATAACAACAGCAGCTGTCCAAACTGAGAGTGAGGCACGTCTGGGTGCTGTCTGTCTGGGTGCTGTCTTTCCAAAGGGCTCTGTCCTGAGCAATCCTCAGGCAAACACTCTAACCTTCTATCCGGAACTCAGCCAGGACAACGGGCTTGACCTCTGGCAGCCGCCTGCTGCTCTCCAGATGCCATGGGTCCTGAATAGTTATCTTGGTCTTTTCAACAACCAGATCAGATGTGAAAGGGGAGTGCTCAGATTTATTTTCCCAGTTCTAAACTCTTGTACCTCTTAAAAAGAAACAGCCAAACTCTAAATAGTCGATTTCAGGTGTTGTGTAAACACTGTCTTCCTAGTTGGCTAACGTTGTTTAGGAGAGGGGAGCTGCAGGTATTTGGCCCAGGGATGGATATCTATGAGCATTTCACTGACAGTATCCGCTTCTAAAATTCAAGCACGGTTGTAGATGGTCCATCTGCACCTGCCCAGGATGGTGGAGGAGATTGGGGTATTCATGTGCTCTACCCTCACGGAGAATGTCCTCCTGTCCCAATGCCTATGTGATGAAAGGGATAGGAGATGGTACCGTGAAAACAGCAGAGAGAGCCCCGACCATCCAAGTAGTCAGTCCACTGTTAGACCCACAGAACCGCCCTGCCAAACACACACCGGAAACCACCCTGACCCCACTGGCAGGGA
Source organism: Loris lydekkerianus (assembly GCA_963574355.1). Lineage (NCBI taxonomy): Eukaryota > Metazoa > Chordata > Mammalia > Primates > Lorisidae > Loris > Loris lydekkerianus. Next base: position 116,634 of record CAUYPK010048190.1, read on the forward strand.
ACCACCCAGCTTGATCTGCCTAAACCTCCTCAGAGTCCACTGCATGGGGCAGCCCCTTGCTCTGATGCATATTCAGTTATTTGAAGGAAAAAACCCCTTCTTTGTATTGAAAGGAAATCAACTTCTCTGGAACTTTCTTTCATTGGTCCATTAGAAATACCATGTTTGTACCATATCTTCAGAAAACACAGAGCCACCAAATACAAGGAACAGGTGTCTGTCTCTGCTCTGCCACCCCTGCATCTTCCTCCTAATTCATTTCCTGACTTGTTTTTTATTTTTGCAGAGATGTGGTCTCACTATGTTGCCGTCACTGGCCTCAAACTCCTGGCCTCAAGTGATCCTCCTGCCTCAGTCTCCCGAGTAGCTGGGATGGCAGACATGAGCCACCACACTCAGCTCTGACTTGTTTTTAAGGCTGGACACTCATACCCACATCTTGATAGATTATGAAAGGTTTTTTCCAGTTGCCCCTTCTCCTGCCTCCCCACCTGTCCCTCCTCCTAGCACAGAACCTTCCGATCATTGCAGTTCATAGCACTCGCGTCCCACAGAGAATGCCAGCAAGGGCCAACGTGAGACCACGCTGTCAAGAAGAAGACAGCTGTGACTGCTCCTTGGTGCTTATTAGAGAAAAAAATAAAACACTTGATGATCAACTTTACATTTTCTAGTGGTAGAGTCAGGTGGCTTCACCCAGACTTTGCCAATAACCTTAACTCCTCCCCAAAAGCATTTGAGCAAATGTGTCAATACTGCTCTAAATAAAAAGAACAGGTATGCTGTGTCACAAACCATCATCACAAAATCCCCCCATAGTCTCCTCACAGTCACCACATGTACCAGGATACTCCCCCGAGGTGGAAAGGGGGGTGGCAGGAAGCAGAACATTAACTGATACGTCCTTTCACCCAACACACTCACCATGAATCAATTTTGTTCTCACAGCAACAAGAAGCTGCAAGAAAAAAGACCTTGAGACCCCAGGTATTCTGGTAGGTCTATATTGAAAACCTCCCAAGTGCTGGAGAATTACTTTATTATTGTTGATAACAGCTACGACGTTTTTACATTCCTTGTTTTACATTTTAAGTATTTCAGTGTAAAGAGGGAGGTGTAGATGATAATAAAACGCACGTTTCTCTACCTTCTGGCTTTAACATTATTAATAGTATTGTTAGATGTTTTTTGTAAAACATAAAGCACTGAGATCCACGTAATGCTGGCCAAGCGTCCTCCCTGACGCCGTTCACCACCCACGGCAGGTTACCTCTGGCCTGAGGCTAATGGTACCAGGCCCATGAAGACTTCTAAAGGGTATCTATTACATATGCACACAGAAAGGATTAATAGAATTTTTAAATTTTTTAAATGAATTATGCTGTATCGTAGGTTTCTACTCCGCACTTGTTTTTTCCCGCTGAGCGCTATGCTTCCAAGAGAGCCGTGAGGATACACGTCCCTCTCAATCACACATCCCAACTTCTGCTGCTTCTCCCATCTTAGAAACAAACCCAAAAAAACTCCCAGCGACTTTGCCAGCCACCTACTGCTCACTTATTCGTTCTCCTCACCCCTTTTTGCAATTAAACTCCCTGGAAGTGTGGTCTGCCGTCGCCATCTCTGCGTTTTCTCCCAAACTCTCTCACCCACTCCCTTCAGCTTTTGTACCCACCACCCTACTAGCCAGCGACTTGGGTGCTGCAGGGAAGGGTCCTCCTCCCTGGAATTCCTGCATGTCTCATGGGGAGCCCAGAGCAGCTTCGTGTCTCCGTTCCTGCAGGTGGGTGGGTGGTTTTTGTGGTTCCTCTGTCCTGATGGTCACAACATGAGACCAAGCACCCTCGGGAACCAGCCTGCCTCAGGGCAACGGCAATTCTGCGGCAGCCCATCTGAAGAACATTGTGTATATAAAATGCCCAATCTACAAAACTCCTCACTGACAGCTCCTAAGGAGACACAGAAACATTATGCTGAGTGTTTCCGTCCCTCACCAACACTGTCTGCTCCTCTCACCAGCAGAAGTCCCGACGGCTAGGAGGACAGAGGAGCCACAGTGTGGGCCAAGAATAGCCTTTCACCCATCCTTTGCACTCCTGAAAACGTGTCTTCACTGGCGTGTGCTGTAAGGGTCTGGGAACAAATGTTCAGATCCTCAGGAAGCAGCAAGGATGGGCTGTTCTCAGGGCCCCTCACCTGTAACAGGACACCTTCACTGTCCACCGGCATGCCTACCAAAGCCGCCTCTCCCCACCCCACTAAAAGACCTCACCATAGCTGACTCTATTAATAAATCACAAAAAAACACAACTCAGACTCACCGTGACACAGGGATAAAGCACTTCTTTTTTTATTCATCCTGTTCAAATATTTTGCATCTCAGTTGATACTGCAATATCAGTGGATAGGCATGAGTCCTAAAAGCCGTCATGTCCTGCTCAGGAAATGTGGAAAAACAAAACAGACACTCTGAACATCCTCTCCAAAGCCTCGGCTCTGACAAATGAGCTGTGCAGAGAAAACTGCAAATAGATGCTTTTTGCCCTGTCCATAGATCTTATAGACTGGTTTTTGTTTTGCATTATGCTTTCATACAACTGCACCCTGAAAAGATTTTCATGATGAACTGTGCACATGTAGTAATGACTGCAGACAGAGGGGGAAATAATAAAAGGTAAAAGCAAAGACAAAAATTTCTACCAAAGGTTTTGGAAAGACAATTCATCTAGGACAAATGAAATATTTTTAAACGGGTGATGTATAATTAACTGGTCAGAGATTCTAACCCATGACGAGTAAACTGACTTTCTTTTCTTCTCTTTACATTTCTTGGCTTGAGTTATCTCTCCCTTGGGTAAGACAAGACCAAGGCTTGAACTTTAGCACTCTTCTTACTATCTGCGTGACGTTGAGCAGTTTATTTTATTTATTTTACCTCCATGAGCCTCGATATCTTTCTCTATAAAATAAGACAATTAAAGTGCCCATCTCTTGGGGTAACTACGAGTATTAAATGTGAACGCAGCACCTAGCCCATTAATTACTTGGCACATAGAAAATATTCACTAATGTTTGCTGCTATTAATATTAATATTCCCTTTATACATTTCTCATGTTCATCTCCTCCCGGTTTAACCTCGCTGGGCCCCTCCATCCGCGCCGTCTGCCTTCAGCCTCCTGCCTCTTCACTGCCTCTATTCCCACCTCTTTGAGTCAGGTTGACAAATTTCTTCAGAACCTGCCCCAATCTGTTTTCCAGCCCCAAATATTCTCCTCACCTACCACTTCATCTCTGCACCGGCCACCCTGAACCTTCCCAGGTGGCAGCTCTGTGGTGTCTCTCTGTCCTGACTTTCTTTGCCTCCTCTGTTGTCATCCTACTCTGTCCCTCCCTCCCTTGCTCTTTGAAGCCACCTCTGATAGTGCAGCGGCCCCCTTGTAGGGCCCAGTTATGTGTGGGGAACACACTTAAGCATTTTACAAGCTACTTGCAGGAAGGAGCTCACTTATCTGGATGTCTCTACCTGGTGAGCCCCCAAGCGTGCTCATGGAAGGAGTAGGGAAACAGACTATTTCTTCTGAGCTGGTTCCATTCATGCTGGGCCACTTAGAAGAATGTCCCTGCACGCCACAAGGCAGGAGGCTGCCTTCTCTTGTCACTTACAAACTGCAAAGAGTGTGAGACCCTCGGGACCTCAGGCATGTTTCCTAGTCTCCGGGACAACACCAGGCCTGAGGGCCTTTGACTCAGGATGAAATGGAGATAAAAAGTGAGGCTATTTTGAGTGAATGCTCCACTATGCCTGTGAGAGCCTCTTGTGATTTAAAACCACTCTAGAAAGGATTCCTTGGCACCTCCCTCACGCATCCTGAACCGTAAGATAAAGCTCTCAGTGGTCACTGAGAATGCGTATCAGGGAGCCCCTTCTGTCCCCACTGTTCTGGGGTGGGGACTAGGAGTAAAGAGATTCCTCAGGAGACCCTGAAGATGCCTCCCCATCTCACTATACCAGCAGGAACCCAGAGATGACTCGCAGCTGAACCCACTGCCCACATCAACACATCACATCATGTGGCTTTTTTAACTGGTTACCGAACAGCCATCTGGACACCATATCTCTATAATGTTGTGAAGCTGTGAATCCACAGCCAGTGACAAGACAGCAATAAAAACCTATTATAATGTTGGAGCTGGGCCATGAGGAACACATCTTAACAGACACCCCCTGATCCCGTGAAGGACAGGCAGCCTCGTGCCCAGGACACCTGCCAGGACAGAGAGGCGCTTCCCAGTAGGTATTTTGCTTTTCATGGGGCTTCTTGTCTTTTATTGTTGTTTGCCTTTCTCTGTTTTGTTTTTACCACAGTTCCATCTACTGGGAGCAGGGTGGGACTCCTTCAGTGATGTGGCACAATTTCCCTGAGTTTTAGCGTGAGAAAGTGTGGCCTCCGTGACAGACTCAGCAATGATGGATCTGCACGTGAAGTAATAGGGCATGTAGGTGACCCTCGCGTGGTCCATGGTCAGAAGCAGAGAGTGAACCAGAGTCCTGGGGGCCTGACCACACTCCATTCCCCTGTGCAAGTTCCCTTCTAGGTCAGAGCTGGGAACCAAGGAGGTGGCATCATGCGGTGGGGGAAGCAGAGAGGGCAGAGAGGGATCCAAGGGGGGAGTCTGGTCCTGACTCCAACAGTCTGGGCTCAAAACCCAGCTCTACTCTTAGCAGCTGTGAAACTTTTGAGCACCTGCTTACTTTCCCTGGGCCTCTGCTTCCTTTCCTGGGAAATGGGATCAACAATAATATAAGTCGCTCTAAGAGCTCAATGACATATAAAAGCTCTCTTCGGGCCCAAGATTTTCCAGTGATGATATTTACTGCTTTTACAGAGGACTCGTTCCCCTGTTGAATAACAGCAGCTTTTAGAACGATCCCTCCTGTATCGGGATAAAATCTGATCTGCCTCTCTCTTCATTGGTCCTAACACTATTGCGTTACTTCTCACACTGGGATAAATGTAGCAACAAGGACACTGGGTGATGCGCTGGGGATCTATAAATCCACAAAATAAGGATGGCATGTCTTCCTGAAGAACCAAATTAAAACGAAGATTTACTAGGGAGAAGGAATTTAAAAGCTTTACACTGAAGGCCTGCGGTTTTCAAAATACTTTCTGATTTTAAGTATTTTCATTAAAACAAACATATTTTAGTGTATAATATAAAATTCAAATAATTTCTTTTTCAGATTTGGCACAAAATTCTGCTTTGGGCAGCTCTGCTCCAGACCTCCCAGGAGCATCTATTCACTTGCCTCTGACTTCGGGGATTTCTAGATGGAAAAGGCTGAGAAATGCTATTCTATTGAACAGAGCTACAAAGAACAAATCTAATTTCTTTCCCACGGGGCTGCCCGTCAAGTTTTCATGAGATCTTACAGTTGGAAAGAGACTCAGAAGTTGTCTAAATCGATCTTCCTTCTGTGGCAGTCCTAACAGATGGTCACCCAGCCTCTGTTGGATCGGGCTCCGAGCAGAAAAGAGACCACATGGTAATCATTGCCATCACATTGCTGGCCAGCGCTGATTGTCAGAATGTTCTTTTTTTAAGCCTAGCAATATGCACATGGGCCTTGAAATTAGGCAGCTCTAAGGTGGGCTCCTAGGCTAGTCATGTCACCTAACTGGGCCTCAGTTTCCTCATCTGTAAAAATGGGAAGAATGATGTATCACGGGGAATGTTGGAGCAGAAAATGCACATGAAGTCTTTAGCACTCTGACTGATATGCTGAAGGCTTCTATAGACATTCACCATCATCCTCACCATTTCCCTCCACAGCTTCCACAAGCTAAAATCCCACAGCCTGTTTGTAATGCCTCTGCTACAAGTTAATAGACTCTCCCTCACTGCACCCAGAAGGCTTTTGTGCCTCAGCTAAATACTCACCTTCCTCAATAGAACAACATACAGACCTTTCCATGAATGTTTCTTTTTTTCCGAAAGCCATTTCAAAATATGTTAAAGATTCTTAGAAATGAACTGGAGAAATGTGGGAAGATGAAAATACCAGAGGAAAAAGAAAAAACAAAAGGAGCAGGGCAAAGGGATAAAAGAGGCTAGGATTGTGGAGACCGGGTGTAGTGTAGGATACAGGAGTCAATTATCTCACGCTCAAAGAGCTGAGCTTTGTCAGGAAGTTTGACTGGGTAGCATGGCTTGGCCCAAAGTGGAGGCATGCTGCTTCTTCCCAGAGGTGCAGACAGACAAATCTGCAACACAGCATGGCCTGACTTACCTGCCCAGCCAAGGTCAGTGAGCAGAAAGACACCAAGCACAGGCTTGGCTGGGGCCGTGTCTGCTTACTGTCCTGTTTAGCAGGTGCGGCTGAAAGACGCACAGCCTCAGCCCTTGGGCCTCCTGGGAGAAGGCCAGGGAGCAAGAGACAGGGTAGAAGAAACCCCATCTTTATATCATGCTCCAGTCCCTAAATCATGGGCCAGTGGGCGTGTAGAGCTCTCACCCATCCACCTAACACAACATAGGGGTTAGGTGATGAATCGTGCTCCCCTAAAAGTTCTCATGTCGCAGTCCCAACACCTAACGTAACTGTGCTTAGAGATACAGACTTTTTGAAGGTAATTAAGGTTAAACAAGGTCGTAATGGTGAGCCCCTAATAGGATAGAATCAACATCCTTATGAAAAATGGAGGAAGAGACACCAAAGCTTACTCTCTCCCCCATCATATGCCAACAGGGGAGAGGCCAGGTGAGGACACAACAAGAAGACAGCCACCTGCAAGCCAAGAAGAGAGCCCTCACTAGGAACCAAATCAATAGAGCACCTTGGTCTTGGACTTCTAGCCTCCAGAACTGTGAGAAAATAAATTTCTGCTTAAGCCACTATCAACTGAAGAATGATGAGGTTCACAAATTTGGAAAGGAGAGTTTTATTTCTCCTAAAGGGTTGCAGCCCCCAGGGCAGAAAAGTATAGCCTCTGGCCAGAAGCCAAAAACAGGCACTCTGAGAGAAAGGGAATAGGAATATATGCTGTGCAGGGTGGTTGAGCATACTTGTTTAATAAGTCATAGGAGAAATCATGAATATTTATAAAAGGAAAAACATGCTCATGCACCACAGAGTTTCATGTCTCTTTATGATGGTGTTAGCATGACCCAAGGGTAGAGCTTTTGGTTCTACAATATCAAAAGATGAAACAGAGGCTATGAAGGCCTCTGTGTACAGCCTCCATAGACTGGCCAGAACTACTCCATGTTCAGTGGTCTCTTCTCAGAGAGGAATGCTGTTTAGTTGTTATGTCAAACACACACACACACACACACACACACATAAAAGGGAGGGGCAATCATGAGGAAGTCAGTGATGAAGCAAGTCTTTCCAAAGGCCTGATTTCTGATTAGCATTTAGTGAAGAAAGCATAATGGGGGCTAGCAAGGGAAGGGGCATATGGAGCCATGTCTGACCTCCCATCCTATCATAATCTGGAACTCAGTTTTATGGTTTTTCTGCTGTCCCCTTGGCCAAAAGGGGTCCTATTCAGTCAAATGGGGGGCTTAGGATTTTTTGGGGGGCTTAGGATTTTATTTTTTATTTCTTTACCACCCAGTGTGGTGTTTTGTTATGGTAGCCTAAACCAACTAAAACACAAAACATAGTAGCTCCTCAAAAAAGTGATATTGTTAGTGGAAGTTTCTTCCTTTATGGGTTAAAGCAGAACATGGGGAAAGGACACTTCTCCACTATGGGTAGATTATTTTATTATTAAAATAATTTAATGCTATAATTGTGAAAGAATGTAGGCAATGACTAAATTGAAATAGAAAGTTACTTATTACACCTCTAGATATGTGTTCAATATATTAATTTATTCATGGAAAAGAAGGAAATGAAATAAAGCCTTGAACAGAGGAAGAACAAAAAAAAATTATAGAAGAAAATGGGAAAACTAAAAGAAATGAGAAGTTATTAAGTACAGGCATTCTTTAAATCCAAATTCCTCCCTCATTGAAGGTAGGAACATTTATAAAGTACAGTAGAATCTCCGCAAGTTGACCACCCAAAGGATTATAACAAACAGGGAGATGGTCAACATAATGAACCAGGAACGAGGCCTACTGTGCTGATACCTACATGTGGCGCATGTCCCGTCTATGAAAATCAGGTCAACCTGAGGAGGTGGTCAGTGTAGAGAGGTGGTCAACTATGGAAGCTCTGCTGTATTTACTGAATGCCTGAAATAGGTAGGGTGCTGAGTGTGGAAGATAAAATAAAAAGTAGAAAATACATCCTGCCTTTAGAACTTCAATCAACAGGAGCTGAGGCTTGGAGATTGGGTTGAAACACAGAAATCTCATCCAACCGCTGATGAAAGAAAAGGAAAAGATGCTCAGATGGTTGGATGTTCTGCCCTTACAGGCCACAGAAGAGCACCCAAAACCCTCTCTAATGCTATATAGATAGCAATGGGGTGCTTTTAGGGTTCAGAGAAAAAAGGGATCACTTCTTTCTGGGAGCAGGCAGATTATGCATTACATAGCATGAAAGCTCAACCACCTCCCCCAAAGCCCATCCCATTGTCCTTCATTCTACTCCTCCTGAACTTGGTGGTCAGATGCTTCACTATACGCCTTATGATCTCATAGGCTTGGGTCTTATTCCCCCAGAGAATAATCTCTCCAGTGGAAAGAGCACTATCTCTTTAGTCAACCCCTCCAAACAAGAAAAATTAAAATCCTATCAAAGCAATGCTGAGCAAATGTGCTCTTCCTTCCCTCCATCTCTGCTTCCTTCCTCTGTTCCTTCCCTCCCATTCTTCCTGTCTCCATCTCTTCTTCTCTCCTCCCTTCTTCTTTCCCTCCCCTCTACTGCTTACCAAATACCATATATACTCGAGTATAAGCCGAGTTTTTCCGGCACAAAATTTGTGCCAAAAAACCCGAACTCGGCTTATACTCAGGTCATACAGGTTATTTGATTCTGTGCGCAGCACACCTAATCAAATGCACGTAGTCTCCAGTCATCTTCTGCTATCTGCTTGAGGGGGCGGTGCTTCAGCTCAGTCCACAAGTCGCAGCTGAGCTGAAGAGGTAGGCGGCTGAACTGAACTGTATTCCACTGAACTATTTAATCCACAATATTTAATGGCACTTTAACCTTTGTGATTTAGCTTGATTACCTGTTAAGCTACGGTTTTCTGCACTTTATTTAAAGTTATAAAGTTGTTGTTGCTAGTTTACAGTTTTTCTTTAGCAATAAATATTGAAAAGCATTTAACCTACTGATTCCTCAATTACTGTAATTGTTTTGGGTATATATTTTTATTTTTGAAATTTTTTATTTTTGAAAGTGGCTGCTGCATTTTCCACCTCGTCTTATACTCAAGTCACTGAGTTTTCCCAGTTTTTAGGGTAAAATTAAGGTGGTCGGCTTATACTCGAGTATATGCGGTATGTCTTAAAAATGTGGCAATGAAAGCCTTCCATGACCTCGTACCAGTCTCCTACTACATTGCATCTTGTTATGTACTATTTAGCCTAGGGTAACATATTCAAGTCTGCTAAACTTGGAATGTTCAGTCCTTCCCCTAAACTTAAACTTTGGTCATGACTGAAACATGCTCTGTTGCCCTTATCTACTACCAGATTTCTCAACTGGGTCTAGCGCTGCCACCTAGGAAGTTATTTAGAATTGTGGGGGTGCATTTTTGGTTCTTACACAGAACTGGGGATCTCTATTAACATATAATGAGGAGAAATCCAAGGACACTAAGTACTTTGGATCTTGCAATGCATGGGACCATCTGGAAAATGAAGAATTATCTTCTTTTACCCAAATGCCATGCAGAAACAATATGTCTAACTCAATCTAGAGTCATCACTGTGTAGTTGTGATTAGCACTAGAGTCACCCAGTTTTTAATCTCAGCTTTGCCACTTTCTAGTTATAGTATTCTGAGTCATTCAGACTCTTGAAAGTTGAGTTTAATAATGCATTTCAGCAATGAAGTGAAGAGTAAAGATGAAAAATCAAACTACTCTAGCACACAGTTGAGTTTTTAAATAGGTGGCAGCTACTCTTTACACATCCCTGGAAGCCAACACCAAGTCTCCAATTCCTTGAAGTGCTTCTATTCCACCTGAGAATGTCCTTTCTTTCTCCTCAACCACTTTGTTTTAAGTCAGGAGTCTTTTTTTTTTTTTTGCAGTTTTTGGCCAGGGCCGGGTTTGAACCCGCCACTTCTGGCATATGGGGCCAGTGCCTTACTCTTTGAGCCACAAGTGCCACCCAAGTCAGGTGTCTTTTAACTGGAAGATAAAGGGACTTATTCAGATTATGTCAGAGAGAAAAAAGCAAGTTTATTGAATAGATACTGCATCAGTTAGGAGTCTTTGTGTTATAAGAGATAAAATGAAACTGACTTAATGAAGAGATATATTAGTTGATATAATTTATAGGGTATTATAAAATCCACATACAGTATTTATAGTAGACTATAAGCTCTGTGAGGGCAGAGGAGTCTGTCTTAGCTATAGTTGGTTTTATTTTATTCTCATGCTGCATAAGGTAGAGACCCTTACCCTTGTAATGACAAAGGTATCAGTATCAGGTTCCATATTCTTACCCCAGCTAGTCCTGGGGGAGAGAATGAGTGCTTTGAGTACATCCCAAGGAAGAAATAACTTCTATCTCTGAGAAACTGCTTGTGTCTCATAGGCTTTGGGAGAAAGTATAGGTCCATTATGTAATCCAACTACAGTGGTTGGGGCAGGAAAGGAGATGTTTGAAAAATAAATATTTGTGCAAACTAATTGGAATCCAGCTATGAATTTGAAAGGTAAATCAACCCTCCCTCCTTCCCAAAATTCTAAGAATGGGGGAGAGGTATCTTCTCAAAAATTAGAGGGGAATCATGAGCAAGACTTGGTGGGAGATGGGGCAATGTGTTACTAAACACGACCACTGTAACATAACAGAGGTTATGGCTTAAATTTTTTCCAAGAATAGAAAATAAGTAGGCAGCCTACTATGAAAAATTAATTGGATAATGACCTAACATGTACCAAGCCCTGCTTTTAGGTCTGAGACTGTAATTGTGAACAAAATGGCCACCATCCCCACCACATGGGGCTGTTATGTTAGTTCAGATAGAAAAGACAGTCAAGCAGAAAAGCAATGAAGACTTAGAAGCCCCTTCCAATAAACAACTTAGTTCTTTTTACAAGGCAATTTACTTAGAATTTCAAAGAGAACACAACTAACCACTATCTGTGTGTGTTAGTGGTGGGCAGAGCTGCTGTGCATTTGTTTGGATAAGTAACTTTCTTTTTTTGCATTTATGACAATTGCATTTATTTATTTATCATAAATTATAAATTATATACCAAGAAGTCTATCTAGAATCACATTTGAAACTTTTACTTTGATGTTCTAACAGGATGATGTGGCCCGGATGAAAATGCAAAAAAAGTAAAAAAAAAAAAAAAAAAAAAAAACATTTGGGTTTCAGCAAGAGACTTTAAATACTTTCCTCAACAAGAAGGGGATTAGTCTTATTAACTGCCAAAAAGGGAGGCATCTGTTTATTTTTACAGGAGAAGTGCTACTTTTATGCCAACAGATCTGAGATTGTGCAAAACAAGATCAAAACACTCCAAGAAGATCTAGAAAAGAGAAGAAAAGAAATTCTAGAAAATCCCC